>JBDLLF010000061.1:105000-187500 GCA_039707465.1 Rhabdophis nuchalis
TAGGTAGGTAGAGGGAGAGAGGGAGAAATGCGGTAGGTAGGTAGGTAGGTAGGTAGGTAGGTAGGTAGGTAGGTAGGTAGGTAGGTAGGGGGAGAGAGGGAGAGAGGGAGAAATGCGGTAGGTAGGTAGGTAGGTAGGTAGGTAGGTAGGTAGGTAGGTAGGTAGGTAGGTAGGTAGAAAGATAGAGAGAGGGGGGGGTAATACGGTAGGTAGGTAGGTAGGTAGGTAGGTAGGTAGGTAGGTAGGTAGGTAGGTAGGTAGGTAGGTAGGTAGGTAGGTAGGTAGGTAGAGGGAGAGAGGGAGAAATACAGTAGGTAGGTAGGTAGGTAGGTAGGTAGGTAGAGAGAATGAGAGAGAGAGGGAAAATGCACTAGGTAGGTAGGTAGAGGGAGAGGGAGAAATAAAGTAGGTAGGTAGGTCGGTCGATAGGTAGGTAGGTAGGTAGAGGGAGAGAGCGAAAGGGAGAAATACAGTAGGTAGGTAGGTAGGTAGGTAGGTAGGTAGAGGAATAGAGAGAAGGGGGAGTAATACAATAGGTAGGTAGGTAGGTAGGTAGGTAGGTAGGTAGGCAGGTAGGCAGGCAGGTAGGTAGGTAGGTAGGTAGGTAGAGGGATAGAGAGAGAGAGGGAAAATACGGTAGGTAGGTAGGTAGGTAGGTAGGTAGGTAGGTAGGTAGGTAGGTAGAGGGAGAGAGGGAGAAATACAGTAGGTAGGTAGGTAGGTATGTATGTATGTAGGTAGGTATGTAGGTAGGTAGGTAGGTAGGTAGGTAGGTATGTAGGTAGAAAGATAGGGGGGGAAATACACTAGGTAGGTAGGTAGGTAGAGGGAGAGAGAGAGAAATGCGGTAGGTAGGTAGGTAGGTAGGTAGGTAGGTAGGTAGGTAGGTAGGTAGAGGGAGAGAGGGAGAAATACAGTAGGTAGGTAGGTAGGTAGGTAGGTAGGTAGGTAGAGGGATAGAGGGAGAAATACAGTAGGTAGGTAGGTAGGTAGGTAGGTAGGTAGGTAGGTAGGTAGGTAGGTAGGTAGGTAGGTAGGTAGGTAGGTAGGTACAGGTCTGGAAGGTGGGAGAGATTCAGTAGGTAGGTAGGTAGAGTGATAGAGAGAGAGGGAGAAATACAGTAGGTAGGTAGGTAGGTACAGGGATAGAGGGGGGAGAGATGCAGTAGGTAGGTAGGGAGAGAGACACAGAAAGAGAGAGAGAGAGGGTAAAAACAGTAGGTGGGTAGGTAGGTTGGTAGTTAAGGAGAGAGAGGGGGGAGAAATACAGTAGTTAGGTAGGTAGGTAGGTAGATAGGTTGGTAGAGGGATAGAGGGAGAAATACAGTAGGTAGGTAGGTAGGTAGGTAGGTAGGTAGGTAGGTAGGTAGGTAGGTAGGTAGGTAGGTAGGTAGGTAGGTAGGTGGAGAGAGGGAAAGGGAGAAATACAGTAGGTAGGTAGATAGGTAGAGGGATAGAGGGGGGAGAAATTCAGTAGGTAGGTAGGTAGAGAGAGATAGAAAGAAAGAGAGAGAGGGAAAAATACAGTAGGTAGGTAGGTAGGTAGGTAGGTAGGTAGGTAGGTAGGTAGGTAGGTAGGTAGGTAGGTGGAGAGAGGGAAAGGGAGAAAATACAGTAGGTAGGTAGTTAGGTAGGTAGAGGGATAGAGGGAGAAATACAGTAGGTAGGTAGGTAGGTAGGTAAGTAGGTAGGTAGGTAGGCAGGTAGGTAGGTAGGTAGGTAGGTAGGTAGAGGGAGAGAGGGAGAAATACAGTAGGTAGGTAGGTAGGTAGGTAGGTAGGTAGGTAGGTAGGTAGGTAGGTAGGTAGGTAGGTAGGTAGGTAGATGGGGGAGAGAGGGAGAGAGGGAGAAATGCGGTAGGTAGGTAGGTAGGTAGGTAGGTAGGTAGGTAGGTAGGTAGGTAGGTAGGTAGGTAGGTAGGTAGGTAGAGGGAGAGAGGGAGAAATACAGTAGGTAGGTAGGTAGGTAGGTAGGTAGGTAGGTAGGTAGGTAGGTAGGTAGATAGGTAGGTAGGGAGAGGGAGAGAGGGAGAAATGCGGTATGTAGGTAGGTAGGTAGGTAGGTAGGTAGGTAGGTAGGTAGGGGGAGAGAGGGAGAGAGGGAGAAATGCGGTAGGTAGGTAGGTAGGTAGGTAGGTAGGTAGGTAGGTAGGTAGGTAGGTAGGTAGGTAGGTAGAAAGATAGAGAGAGGGGGGGGTAATACGGTAGGTAGGTAGGTAGGTAGGTAGGTAGGTAGGTAGGTAGGTAGAGGGAGAGAGGGAGAAATACAGTAGGTAGGTAGGTAGGTAGGTAGGTAGGTAGGTAGGTAGGTAGGTAGAGAGAATGAGAGAGAGAGGGAAAATGCACTAGGTAGGTAGGGAGAGGGAGAGGGGAGAAATACAGTAGGTAGGTAGGTCGGTCGATAGGTAGGTAGGTAGGTAGAGGGAGAGAGCGAAAGGGAGAAATACAGTAGGTAGGTAGGTAGGTAGGTAGGTAGGTAGGTAGGTAGGTAGGTAGGTAGGTAGAGGAATAGAGAGAGGGGGGAGTAATACAATAGGTAGGTAGGTAGGTAGGTAGGTAGGTAGGCAGGTAGGCAGGCAGGTAGGTAGGTAGGTAGGTAGGTAGGTAGAGGGATAGAGAGAGAGAGGGAAAATACGGTAGGTAGGTAGGTAGGTAGGTAGGTAGGTAGGTAGGTAGAGGGAGAGAGGGAGAAATACAGTAGGTAGGTAGGTAGGTAGGTAGGTAGGTATGTAGGTAGGTAGGTAGGTAGGTAGGTAGGTAGGTAGGTATGTAGGTAGAAAGATAGGGGGGGAAATACACTAGGTAGGTAGGTAGATGGAGAGGCAGAAATACACTAGGTAGGTAGGTAGGTAGAGGGAGAGAGAGAGAAATGCGGTAGGTAGGTAGGTAGGTAGGTAGGTAGGTAGGTAGGTAGGTAGGTAGGTAGTAGGTAGAGGGAGAGAGGGAGAAATACAGTAGGTAGGTAGGTAGGTAGGTAGGTAGAGGGATAGAGGGAGAAATACAGTAGGTAGGTAGGTAGGTAGGTAGGTAGGTAGGTAGGTAGGTAGGTAGGTAGGTAGGTACAGGTCTGGAAGGTGGGAGAGATTCAGTAGGTAGGTAGGTAGAGTGATAGAGAGAGAGGGAGAAATACAGTAGGTAGGTAGGTAGGTACAGGGATAGAGGGGGAGAGATGCAGTAGGTAGGTAGGGAGAGAGACACAGAAAGAGAGAGAGAGAGGGTAAAAACAGTAGGTGGGTAGGTAGGTTGGTAGTTAAGGAGAGAGAGGGGGGGAGAAATACAGTAGTTAGGTAGGTAGGTAGGTAGATAGTTTGGTAGAGGGATAGAGGGAGAAATACAGTAGGTAGGTAGGTAGGTAGGTAGGTAGGTAGGTAGGTAGGTAGGTAGGTAGGTAGGTAGGTAGGTAGGTAGGTAGGTGGAGAGAGGGAAAGGGAGAAATACAGTAGGTAGGTAGATAGGTAGAGGATAGAGGGGGGAGAAATTCAGTAGGTAGGTAGGTAGAGGGAGATAGAAAGAAAGAGAGAGAGGGAAAAATACAGTAGGTAGGTAGGTAGGTAGGTAGGTAGGTAGGTAGGTAGGTAGGTAGGTAGGTGGAGAGAGGGAAAGGGAGAAATACAATAGGTAGGTAGTTAGGTAGGTAGAGGGATAGAGGGAGAAATACAGTAGGTAGGTAGGTAGGTAGGTAGGTAGGTAAGTAGGTAGGTAGGTAGGTAGGTAGGTTGGAGGATAGAGCGAAAATTACAGTAGGTAGGTAGGTAGGTACAGGTCTGGAGGGTGGGAGAGATTCAGTGGGTACGTAGGTAGAGTGATAGAGAGAGAGGGAGAAATACAGTAGGTAGGTAGGTAGGTAGGTACAGGGATAGAGGGGGGGAGAGATTCAGTAGGTAGGGAGGGAGGGAGGGAGGGAGAGAGACACAGAAAGAGAGAGAGAGGGGGTAAAACAATAGGTAGGTAGGTAGGTTGGTAGTTAAGGAGAGAGAGAGGGGGGGGAGAAATACAATAGTTAGGTAGGTAGGTAGGTAGGTTGGTAGAGGGATAGAGGGAGAAATACAGTAGGTAGGTAGGTAGGTAGGTAGGTAGGTAGGTAGGTAGGTAGGTAGGTAGGTAGGTAGGTAGGTAGGTAGAAAGATAGAGAGAGAGGGAAAATACAGTAGGTAGGTAGATTGGTAGAGGGATAGGGAGGGAGAAATTCAGTAGGTAGGTAGGTAGAGAGAGACATAAAGAAAGAGGGAGAGGGAGAAATACAGTAGGTAGGTAGGTAGGTAGGTAGAGTGATAGAGGGAAAATACAGTAGGTGGGTAGGTAGGTAGGTAGGTAGGTAGGTAGGTAGGTAGGTAGGTAGGTAGAAAGATAGAGAGAGAGGGAAAATACAGTAGGTAGGTAGATTGGTAGAGGGATAGGGAGGGAGAAATTCAGTAGGTAGGTAGGTAGAGAGACAGAAAGAGAGAGAGTGAGGGTAAAACAGTAGGTGGGTAGGTAGGTTGGTAGGTAGGTAGGGAGAGAGAGGGGGGAGAAATACACTAGGTAGGTAGGTACGTAGGTAGGTAGGTAGGTAGGTAGGTAGAGGGGTAGAGAGATGGAAAATACAGTAGGTAGGTAGATAGGTAGAGGGATAAAGGGAGTAGAAATACGGTAGGTAGGTAGGTAGGTAGGTAGGTAGAAAGATAGAGAGAGAGGGAAATACAGTAGGTAGGTAGGTAGGTAGGTAGAGTGATAGAGGGAAAAATACAGTAGGTGGGTAGGTAGGTAGGTAGGTAGGTAGGTAGGTAGGTAGGTAGGTAGAAAGATAGAGAGAGAGGGAAAATACAGTAGGTAGGTAGATTGGTAGAGGGATAGGGAGGGAGAAATTCAGTAGGTAGGTAGGGAGAGAGAGGGGGGAGAAATACACTAGGTAGGTAGGTAGGTAGGTAGGTAGGTAGAGGGGTAGAGAGATGGAAAATACAGGAGGTAGGTAGATAGGTAGAGGGATAAAGGAGTAGAAATACGGTAGGTAGGTAGGTAGGTAGGTAGGTAGGTAGGTAGGTAGGTAGGTAGGTAGGTAGGTAGGTAGGTAGGTAGGTAGGTAGAAAGATAGAGAGAGAGGGAAATACAGTAGGTAGGTAGTTAATTAGAGGGATAGAGAGGGTGGAGAAATTCAGTAGGTAGGTAGGTAGGTAGGTAGGTAGGTAGGTAGGTAGATAGGTAGGTAGGTAGGTAGGTAGGTTGGTAGGTAGGTAGGTAGGTAGGTAGGTTGGGGGATAGAGGGAAAATGCAGTAGGTGGGTAGGTAGGTTGGTAGGTAGGTATGGGGAGAGAGAAAGTGGGGAGAGATTCAGTAGGTAGGTAGGTAGAGAGAGACAGAAAGAGAGAGAGAGGGTAAAAACAGTAGGTGGGTAGGTAGGTTGGTAGGTAGGTAGGGAGAGAGGGGGGAGAAATACACTAGGTAGGTATGTAGAGATAGACAGAAAGAGAGAGCGAGTGGGTAAAAACAGTAGGTAGGTAGGTAGGTAGGTAGGTAGAGGGATAGAGAGAGAGGGAAAATACTGTAGGAAGGTAGATAGGTAGAGGGATAAAGGGGGGGGGGAGAAATATTGTAGGTAGGTAGGTAGGTAGGTAGGTAGGTAGGTAGGTAGGTAGGTAGGTAGGTAGGTCGGTAGGTCGGTAGGTCGGTAGGTAGGTAGGAAGATACAGAGAGAGGGAAAATACAGTAGGTAGGTAGATAGGTATAGGGATAGAGGGGGGGAGAAATTCAGTAGGTAGGTAGGTAGAGAGAGATGGAAAGAAAGAGAGAGAGGGAGAAATACAGTAGGTAGGTAGGTAGGTAGGTAGGTAGGTAGGTAGGTAGGTAGGTAGGTAGGTAGGTAGGTAGGTAGAGGGATAGAGGGAGAAATACAGTAGGTAGGTAGGTAGGTAGAGGGATAGAGGGAGAAATACAGTAGGTAGGTAGGTAGGTAGGTAGGTAGGTAGGTAGGTAGGTAGGTAGGTAGGTAGGTAGGTAGGTAGGTAGGTGGATAGAGGGAGAAATACAGTAGGTAGGTAGGTAGGTAGAGGGATAGAGGGAGAAATACAGTAGGTAGGTAGTTAGGTAGGTAGGTAGGTAGGTAGGTAGGTAGGTAGGTAGGTAGGTAGGTAGGGACTTCCTTCCAGTTGGCCGGAGGCAACGGTCGAGCCTTGATGCTCGTCTGCCGCTTGGTTGCCTCTGCGACCCCCCAAGGGGCAGGGAGTTGTTTTAAAGGACTCCTGCTGTACGGGTGGCTTGCGGGGAATCCCCCCACCCCGACGGCGGTCGGGGGGGTGGCCCCCGCTTCGACCTAGGCGCAGAGGAACGAGTCGCGGGGGGGGGGCATCCCCTTTGCCGATGGAGAGCCGGAACAGCTATCGCGTTTAAAGAAGGACTGAAATGCCGGGGCTGAAGGCAACACCGAAGCTCCTGGCTGCAAGGTGGATCGTGAGTGACTCTATTTTAATGCTCTCAACTTTAAGCTTGAAAGAAGAAGGAGGGGGAGTTTGTAAAAAAAAACCTCGGAATGGAAAAAAAAGCGGCGTTTAGAAATGTTCCCCAGGCTTGGGGAAGCGGAGAAATCAACATCCGATTCTTTTTAAACCATAAGTGAAAGTCTTTCCTGCACGATCTTAGGGTACTTTGTATCGAAGTCTGGCTACAATTAAATTGATTTTCACTCTCGGCGGCTTACAGTGGAGCGGGGGAAGATGGCGTTTCTTTGTTCCCAGGTGATATATTTTTCTGGAAAATTGCTGGCACTCCCTTACATTTGGGACTGTTCTTCTCTCTTTATTAACGGAAGAAAGTAATTGACTAACTGGACCTTTTCCTGTTGTGCCTTCTCTGTTTTTTTATCTACTGTTTTTTATGAATTTGTTTTCTCTCTGGACTGTACCTAACTGGATTTATGAGTTCGGACACTGGCTTTTGTTCTCTCCTTGCTTCGCGGACTGCCTCTCCAACAGACGCCATATTAGCGACAAAGACTTAAAACTTTCATTAGTGCTTTAAAAATACAGCTACATCAACTTAAGATTATTTTAATGTTACCTAAAGAAACAGAGATGGAAGCCACACGGTTATCATTAATGGAGGAAACTCTTCAAAACATTTTGAAAGAACTTAAGGAATTCCGGAAAGATAATGTCAGATCAAAATCAGAACTTTTGGAGACACAGAAAGTGCTAATGGAAAATGAACAAAGAATTGATGGTTTGGAGGGGGGGTTGCCTGTGACAAGGGTAGAGCTTAAAAATTCTAGAAATATCAGACAGGGAAATACCATGTAGCCTTTAGGTAAGAATGTTTGGATTGATAGGTGAATAGATTAAATAATATTTGGGATGTTTGGAATTTTTAAAGTGGTATAGCGGAAGTCAGGGGGGTGGGATTGATTGGGAGGTAGGGGTGGGTTAGGGTGGAGGGTGGGGTAATAAGTAATATAGAGATGGGAATAAGGGGACACGGTTATGTTATGATGTGTACATGTTGAATTAATTTAGAAGAGGGTGTTAGGGAGAGATTGATGTATTATACACTAAATTTATATCATGTCTGTCGTGTGGCGAGGGGGTATAATATTGAATATCTGAATGAGAACTTTGTTTTAAGATGGGGGAGGTGAGGGGTATAATTTTTTGTATGTGATTTTATATTATATGTTGGGGGGGTAAAAAGGGGGGAAAACTTGTCTGAATAAAACTTTTGCAATAAAAAAAAAAAAAAAAAAAAATTCTAGAAATAACTCAGTATATGCCAGAATAAATGAAGTACCCGAAGAGATACGCATTAAATGTGTGAGAGGGCCAACAGGGGAAGGGACCTTGAGAGCACAGAGAGACGGTTCCTTAATTTATCAACAGAATGTGGTTGCCACCTTGAAACAGATCCCGAAAAAGATTATAGAGATAGGGGGGAATTATTCCTTCTTATTTAAACGATTATTTAAAAAGGGGGTGTGTTTCTGGTGGGTGATGTTCGAGGGAATGTTGGCGTTATGGGAGGGGGGAAGAGTAAAAATTAAAATAACTGCAGACGCGGATGCCTTTCTTAAGAAAAAAATACTCCCCTATCCTGGAGGATGAAAATGGGGGAACGGAGGGGGCCTCGGCTCCGCCCGCTGGAGGTCAGGGAGAGGATGATACGATTGCCATAAGACTTATATTTCATAAGTGACTTTTTTCTGTAATAGTATAAATTTTATTTGGATGTTTATAAATGATTGATTGCATAGATTTTAAAATTGAAATATTTGTATCTCTTTCGAATTGGAAGAAAAATGAAAATTTACTGTATTCTCTATTTCTTTTTATGAAGCCTCGGAGGGTGTCAACATCTCCGACATAGAGGTTCTCAATATGTCTTTGTAAACTCCTTATAATCCCTTATCCTTTTTTCTTTATAAAAACTTGTAAAACCCAATAAAACTTTTTCAAAACGTATTTATTAATTTATTTATTTATTTATTTATTTATTTATTTATTTATTTATTTATTTATTTATTTATTTATTTATTTATTTATTTATTTATTTATTTATTTATTTATTTATTTATTTATTTATTTATTTATTTATTTATTTATTTATTTATTTATTTATTTATTTATTTATTTATTTATTTATTTATTTATTTATTTATTTATTTATTTATTTAATTAAATTTATACCCCGCCCTTCTCCTTGTTAGGACCCAGGGCGGCGCACAGGCATTATTTAAAACCACAAAATACTGGTACAGGGATAGAGGAGGGAGAAATTCAGTAGGTAGGTATGTAGGTAGAGTGATAGAGGAAGAAATACAGTAGGTAGGTAGGTAGGTAGGTAGGTAGGTAGGTAGGTAGGTAGGTAGGTAGGTAGGTAGGTAGGTAGGTAGGTAGGTAGCTAGGTTGGTAGAGGGATAGAGGGAGAAATACAGTAGGTAGGTAGGTAGGTAGGTAGGTAGGTAGGTAGGTAGGTAGGTAGGTAGGTAGGTAGGTAGGTAGGTAGGTAGGTAGGTAGGTGGAGAGAGGGAAAGGGAGAAATACAGTAGGTAGGGAGGTAGGGAGGTAGGGAGGTAGGTAGAGGTATAGAGAGAGAGGGAAAATACTGTAGGTAGGTACGTAGGTAGATAGGTAGATAGGGGGATAGAGGGTGAAATACAGTAGGTAGGTAGGTAGGTAGGTACATAGGTAGGTAGAGGGATAGAGAGAGAGGGAAAATACAGTAGGTAGGTACTTAGGTAGAGGGATAGAGGGAGAAATACAAGAGGTAGGTAGGTAGGTAGGTAGGTAGAGAAAGAGAGAGAGAGGGAGAAATACAGTAGGTAGGTAGGTAGAGAGAGACAGAAAGAAAGAGAGAGAGGGAGAAATACAGTAGGTAGGTAGGTAGGTAGGTAGGTAGGTAGGTAGGTAGGTAGGTAGGTAGGTAGAGGGTGAGAGGGTAAGGGAGAAATACAATAGGTAGTTAGGTCAGTAGGTAGGTAGAGAGAGAGAGAGAGAGAGGGAGAAATACAGTAGGTAGGTAGGTAGGTAGGTAGGTAGGTAGGTAGGTAGGTAGGTAGGTAGGTAGGTAGGGGGATAGAGAGAGAGGGAAAATACTGTAGGTAGGTAGGTAGTTAGAGTGATAGAGAGAGAGGGAGAAATACAGTAGGTTAGTGTGTAGGTACGTACAGTTGCAAGAAAAAGTATGTGAACCCCTTGGGATTACATGGAGTTTTTCATGGATTGGTCATAAAATGAGCTCTGAACTTCATCTAAGTCACCACAATAACAAAATACAGTCTGCTTAAAATAATACTACACAAACATTAGATGTTGCCATGGTTTAATTGAACATAACATGTAAACATTCACAGTGCAGGGAGGAAAAAGTATGTGAACCGGTGGACTTATTACCTGGTTGACCCTGCTTTGGCAGCAATAACCTCAACCAAACGGTTACTGTAGTTGCAGATCAGACCTGCACAACGATCTGGAGTAATTTTGGACCACTCCTCTTCACAAAACTGTTTCAGTGTAGCAATATTCTTGGGATTTCGGGGAGAAATTCAGTAGGTAGGTAGGTAGAGAGAGACAGAAAGAAATAGAGAGAGGGAGAAATACAGTAGGTAGGTAGGTGGGTAGGTAGGTAGGTACGTAGGTAGGTAGAGGGAGATAGGGAAAGGGAGAAATACAGTAGGTAGGTAGGTAGGTAGGTAGGTAGGTAGGTAGGTAGGGAGAGAGAGAGAGAGAGAGAGAGAGAGGGATACATACAGTAGGTAGGTAGGTTGGTTGGTAGATAGGTAGGTAGGTAGAGGGATAGAGGGAGAAATACAGCAGGTAGGTAGATAGGTAGAGGGATGGGGGGGAGAAATTCAATAGGTAGGTAGGTAGGTAGAGAGAGACAGAAAGAAAGAGAGAGAAGGAGAAATACAGTAGGTAGGTAGGTAGGTAGGTAGGTAGGTAGGTAGGTAGGTAGGTAGGTAGGTAGAGGGAGATAGGGAAAGGGAGAAATACAGTAGGTAGGTAGGTAGGTAGGTAGGTAGGTAGGTAGGTAGGTAGGTAGGGAGAGAGAGAGAGAGAGAGGGATACATACAGTAGGTAGGTAGGTTGGTTGGTAGATAGGTAGGTAGGTAGAGGGATAGAGGGAGAAATACAGCAGGTAGGTAGATAGGTAGAGGGATGGGGGGGAGAAATTCAATAGGTAGGTAGGTAGGTAGAGAGAGACAGAAAGAAAGAGAGAGAAGGAGAAATACAGTATGTAGGTAGGTAGGTAGGTAGGTAGGTAGGTAGGTAGGTAGGTAGGTAGGTAGGTAGAGGGATAGAGAGAGAGGGAAAATACGGTAGGTAGGTAGGTAGGTAGGTAGAGGGAGAGAGGGAAAGGGAGAAATACAGTAGGTAGGTACGTAGGTAGAGTGATAGACGGAGAAATACACTAGGTAGGTAGGTAGTTGGGTAGGTAGTTAGCTAGGTAGGTAGGTAGGTAGGTAGGTAGGTATGTACGTAGGTAGAGAGAGTGAGAGAGATAGAGAGAAAGGTAGAAATACAGTAGGTAGGTAGGTAGATAGTTAGGTAGGTAGAGGGATAGAGAGAGAGGGAAAATAATGTAGGTAGTTAGATAGGTAGAGGGATAGAGGGGGGGGAAATACAGAAGGTAGGTACGTAGGTAAGTAAGTAGGTAGAGGGAGAGAGGGAAAGGGAGAAATAAAGTAGGTAGGTAGGTAGAGAGAGAGAGAGAGAGAGGGAGAGAGGGAAAGGGAGAAATACAGTAGGTAGAGAGAGAGAGGGAGAAATACAGTAGGTAGGTAGGTAGGTAGGTAGGTAGGTAGGTAGGTAGGTAGGTAGGTAGGTAGGTAGGTAGGTAGGTAGGTTGGTAGGTAGGTAGGTAGAGGGACAGAGAAAGAGAGGGACAAATACAGTGGGTACGTAGGTAGAGTGATAGAGAGAGAGAGGGAAATACAGTAGGTAGGTAGGTAGGTGGGTAGGTAGGTAGAGGGATAGAGAGAGAGGGAAAATACAGAGAGGGATAGAGGGGGGGAGAAATTCAGTAGGTAGGTAGGTAGAGAGAGACAGAAAGAGAGAGAGAGAAGGAGAAATACAGTAGGTATGTATGTAGGTAGGTAGGTAGGGATAGAGTGAGAGGGAAAATACTGTAGGTAGGTACGTAGGTAGGTAGGTAGGTAGGTAGGTAGGTAGGTAGGTAGGAAGAGAGAGAGAGAGAGGGAGAAATATAGTAGGTAGGTAGGTAGGTAGGTAGGTAGGTAGGTAGGTAGGTAGGTAGGTAGGTAGGTAGGTAGGTAGCTAGGTAGGTAGAGAGATAGAGGGAGAAATACAGTAAGTAGGTAGGTAGGTAGAGGGATACAGAGACAAATACAGTAGGTAGGTAGGTAGGTAGGTAGGTAGGTAGGTAGGTAGGTAGGTAGGTAGGTAGGTAGGTAGGTAGGTAGGTAGGTAGGTAGGTAGGTAGGTAGGCAGGCAGGCAGGCAGGCAGGTAGGTAGGCAGGTAGGTAGATGGGGGATAGAGGGAGAAATACGGTAGGCAGGTAGGTAGGTAGAGTGATATAGGGAGAAATACAGTAGGTAGGTAGGTAGGTAGGTAGGTAGGTAGGTACAGGGATAGAGGAGGGAGAAATTCAGTAGGTAGGTAGGTAGAGAGAGACAGAAAGAGCGAGAGAGAGGGTAAAAACAGTAGGTGGGTAGATAGGGAGGTAGGGAGGTAGGTAGAGGTATAGAGAGAGAGGGAAAATACTGTAGGTAGGTACGTAGGTAGATAGGTAGATAGGGGGATAGAGGGTGAAATACAGTAGGTAGGTAGGTAGGTACATAGGTAGGTAGAGGGATAGAGAGAGAGGGAAAATACAGTAGGTAGGTACGTAGGTAGTGGGATAGAGGGAGAAATACAAGAGGTAGGTAGGTAGGTAGGTAGAGTGATATAGGGAGAAATACAGTAGGTAGGTAGGTAGGTAGGTAGGTAGGTAGGTAGGTAGGTAGGTAGGTAGGTAGGTAGGTAGGTAGGTACAGGGATAGAGGAGGGAGAAATTCAGTAGGTAGGTAGGTAGAGAGAGACAGAAAGAGCGAGAGAGAGGGTAAAAACAGTAGGTGGGTAGATAGGGAGGTAGGGAGGTAGGTAGAGGTATAGAGAGAGAGGGAAAATACTGTAGGTAGGTACGTAGGTAGATAGGTAGATAGGGGGATAGAGGGTGAAATACAGTAGATAGGTAGGTAGGTACATAGGTAGGTAGAGGGATAGAGAGAGAGGGAAGATACGGTAGGTAGGTAGGTAGGTAGGTAGGTAGGTAGGTAGGTAGGTAGGTAGGTAGGTAGGTAGAGGGAGAGAGGGAAAGGGAGAAATACAGTAGGTATGTACGTAGGTAAGTAAGTAGGTAGAGGGAGAGAGGGAAAGGGAGAAATAAAGTAGGTAGGTAGGTAGAGAGAGAGAGAGGGAGAGAGGGAAAGGGAGAAATACAGTAGGTAGAGTGAAAGAGGGAGAAATACAGTAGGTAGGTAGGTAGAGTCATAGAGAGAGAGAGGGAGAAATACAGTAGGTAGGTAGGTAGGTAGGTAGGTAGGTAGGTAGGTAGGTAGGTAGGCAGGTAGTTAGGTAGGTTGGTAGGTAGGTAGGTAGAGGGACAGAGAAAGAGAGGGACAAATACAGTGGGTACGTAGGTAGAGTGATAGAGAGAGAGAGGGAAATACAGTAGGTAGGTAGGTAGGTAGGTAGGTAGGTAGGTAGGTAGGTAGGAAGGAAGAGAGAGAGAGAGAGGGAGAAATATAGTAGGTAGGTAGGTAGGTAGGTAGGTAGGTAGGTAGGTAGGTAGGTAGGTAGGTAGGTAGGTAGAGAGATAGAGGGAGAAATACAGTAAGTAGGTAGGTAGGTAGAGGGATACAGAGACAAATACAGTAGGTAGGTAGGTAGGTAGGTAGGTAGGTAGGTAGGTAGGTAGGTAGGGGGATAGAGGGTGAAATACAGTAGGTAGGTAGGTAGGTAGGTAGGTAGAGGGATAGAGACAGGGGGAAAATACAGTAGGTAGGTAGATAGGTAGAGGGATAGGGAGGGGTAGGGGTACGTAGGTAGGTAGAGACAGAAAGAGAGAGAGAGAGAGAAATACACAAGGTAGGTAGGTAGGTAGGTAGGTAGAGGGAGAGAGGGAAAGGGAGAAATACAGTAGGTAGGTACGTAGGTAGAGTGATAGAGGGAGAAATACACTAGGTAGGTAGGTAGTTGGGTAGGTAGTTAGCTAGGTAGTTAGGTAGGTAGGTAGGTATGTACGTAGGTAGAGAGAGTGAGAGAGATAGAGAGAAAGGTAGAAATACAGTAGGTTGGTAGGTAGATAGTTAGGTAGGTAGAGGGATAGAGAGAGAGGGAAAATAATGTAGGTAGTTAGATAGGTAGAGGGATAGAAGGGGGGAGAAATACAGAAGGTAGGTACGTAGGTAAGTAAGTAGGTAGAGGGAGAGAGGGAAAGGGAGAAATAAAGTAGGTAGGTAGGTAGAGAGAGAGAGAGAGAGGGAGAGAGGGAAAGGGAGAAATACAGTAGGTAGAGTGAAAGAGGGAGAAATACAGTAGGTAGGTAGGTAGAGTCATAGAGAGAGAGAGGGAGAAATACAGTAGGTAGGTAGGTAGGTAGGTAGGTAGGTAGGTAGGTAGGTAGGTAGGTAGGTAGGTAGGTAGGTAGGTAGGTTGGTAGGTAGGTAGGTAGAGGGACAGAGAAAGAGAGGGACAAATACAGTGGGTACGTAGGTAGAGTCATAGAGAGAAGGAGGGAAATACAGTAGGTAGGTAGATAGGTGGGTAGGTAGGTAGAGGGATAGAGAGAGAGGGAAAATACAGAGAGGGATAGAGGGGGGGAGAAATTCAGTAGGTAGGTAGGTAGAGAGAGACAGAAAGAGAGAGAGAGAAGGAGAAATACAGTAGGTATGTATGTAGGTAGGTAGGTAAGGATAGAGTGAGAGGGAAAATACTGTAGGTAGGTACGTAGGTAGATAGGTAGGTAGGTAGGTAGGTAGAGGGATAGAGAGAGAGGGAAAATACAGTAGGTAGGTAGATAGGTAGAGCGATCAAGGGGGGGAGAAATATGGTAGGTAGGTAGGTAGGTAGGTAGGTAGGTAGGTAGGTAGGTAGGTAGGTAGAGAGATAGAGGGAGAAATACAGTAGGTAGGTAGGTAGGTAGAGGGATACAGAGACAAATACAGTAGGTAGGTAGGTAGGTAGGTAGGTAGGTAGGTAGGTAGGTAGGTAGGTAGGTAGGGGGATAGAGGGTGAAATACAGTAGGTAGGTAGGTAGGTAGGTAGGTAGAGGGATAGAGACAGGGGGAAAATACAGTAGGTAGGTAGATAGGTAGAGGGATAGGGAGGGGTAGGGGTACGTAGGTAGGTAGAGACAGAAAGAGAGAGAGAGAGAGAAATACACAAGGTAGGTAGGTAGGTAGGTAGGTAGAGGGAGAGAGGGAAAGGGAGAAATACAGTAGGTAGGTACGTAGGTAGAGTGATAGAGGGAGAAATACACTAGGTAGGTAGGTAGTTGGGTAGGTAGTTAGCTAGGTAGTTAGGTAGGTAGGTAGGTATGTACGTAGGTAGAGAGAGTGAGAGAGATAGAGAGAAAGGTAGAAATACAGTAGGTTGGTAGGTAGATAGTTAGGTAGGTAGAGGGATAGAGAGAGAGGGAAAATAATGTAGGTAGTTAGATAGGTAGAGGGATAGAGGGGGGGAGAAATACAGAAGGTAGGTACGTAGGTAAGTAAGTAGGTAGAGGGAGAGAGGGAAAGGGAGAAATAAAGTAGGTAGGTAGGTAGAGAGAGAGAGAGAGAGGGAGAGAGGGAAAGGGAGAAATACAGTAGGTAGAGTGAAAGAGGGAGAAATACAGTAGGTAGGTAGGTAGAGTCATAGAGAGAGAGAGGGAGAAATACAGTAGGTAGGTAGGTAGGTAGGTAGGTAGGTAGGTAGGTAGGTAGGTAGGTAGGTAGGTAGGTAGGTAGGTTGGTAGGTAGGTAGGTAGAGGGACAGAGAAAGAGAGGGACAAATACAGTGGGTACGTAGGTAGAGTCATAGAGAGAAGGAGGGAAATACAGTAGGTAGGTAGATAGGTGGGTAGGTAGGTAGAGGGATAGAGAGAGAGGGAAAATACAGAGAGGGATAGAGGGGGGGAGAAATTCAGTAGGTAGGTAGGTAGAGAGAGACAGAAAGAGAGAGAGAGAAGGAGAAATACAGTAGGTATGTATGTAGGTAGGTAGGTAAGGATAGAGTGAGAGGGAAAATACTGTAGGTAGGTACGTAGGTAGATAGGTAGGTAGGTAGGTAGAGGGATAGAGAGAGAGGGAAAATACAGTAGGTAGGTAGATAGGTAGAGCGATCAAGGGGGGGAGAAATATGGTAGGTAGGTAGGTAGGTAGGTAGGTAGGTAGGTAGGTAGGTATGAGGAGAGAGAAAGTGGGGAGAGATTCAGTAGGTAGGTAGGTAGAGAGAGACAGAAAGATAGAGAGAGAGTAGGTAGTTATGTAGGTATGTAGGTAGGTAGGTAGGTAGGTAGGTAGGTAGGTAGGTAGAGGGATAGAGAGAGAGGGAAAATACGGTAGGTAGGTAGGTAGGTAGGTAGGTAGGTAGGTAGAGGGAGAGAGGGAAAGGGAGAAATACAGTAGGTAGGTACGTAGGTAGAGTGATAGAGGGAGAAATACACTAGGTAGGTAGGTAGTTGGGTAGGTAGTTAGCTAGGTAGTTAGGTAGGTAGGTAGGTATGTACGTAGGTAGAGAGAGTGAGAGAGATAGAGAGAGAGGTAAAAATACAGTAGGTAGGTAGGTAGGTAGATAGTTAGGTAGGTAGAGGGATAGAGAGAGAGGGAAAATAATGTAGGTAGTTAGATAGGTAGAGGGATAGAGGGGGGGAGAAATACAGAAGGTAGGTACGTAGGTAAGTAAGTAGGTAGAGGGAGAGAGGGAAAGGGAGAAATAAAGTAGGTAGGTAGGTAGGTAGGTAGAGAGAGAGAGAGGGGGAGAGAGGGAAAGGGAGAAATACAGTAGGTAGGTACATAGGTAGAGTGAAAGAGGGAGAAATACAGTAGGTAGGTAGGTAGGTAGGTAGGTAGGTAGGTAGGTAGGTAGGTAGGTAGGTAGGTAGGTAGGTAGAGGGATAGCGAGAGAGGGAAAATACTGTAGGTAGGTAGGTAGGTAGGTAGGTAGGTAGGTAGGCAGGTAGGTAGGTAGGTTGGTAGGTAGGTAGGTAGAGGGACAATGAAAGAGAGGGACAAATACAGTGGGTACGTAGGTAGAGTGATAGAGAGAGAGAGGGAAATACAGTAGGTAGGTAGGTAGGTGGGTAGGTAGGTAGAGGGATAGAGAGAGAGGGAAAATACAGAGAGGGATAGAGGGGGGGGAGAAATTCAGTAGGTAGGTAGGTAGAGAGAGACAGAAAGAGAGAGAGAGAAGGAGAAATACAGTAGGTATGTATGTATGTAGGTAGGTAGGGATAGAGTGAGAGGGAAAATACTGTAGGTAGGTACGTAGGTAGATAGGTAGGTAGGTAGGTAGGTAGAGGGATTGAGAGAGAGGGAAAATACAGTAGGTAGGTAGATAGGTAGAGCGATCAAGGGGGGGAGAAATATGGTAGGTAGGTAGGTAGGTAGGTAGGTAGGTAGAAAGATAGAGAGAGAGGGAAAATACAGTAGGTAGGTAGGTAGGTAGGTAGGTAGGTAGGTAGGTAGGTAGGTAGGAAGAGAGAGAGAGAGGGAGAAATATAGTAGGTAGATAGGTAGGTAGGTAGGTAGGTAGGTAGGTAGGTAGGTAGAGAGATAGAGGGAGAAATACAGTAAGTAGGTAGGTAGGTAGAGGGATACAGAGACAAATGCAGTAGGTAGGTAGGTAGGTAGGTAGGTAGGTAGGTAGGTAGGTAGGTAGGTAGGTAGGCAGGCAGGTAGGTAGGCAGGTAGGTAGATGGGGGATAGAGGGAGAAATACGGTAGGCAGGTAGGTAGGTAGAGTGATATAGGGAGAAATACAGTAGGTAGGTAGGTAGAGAGAGACAGAAAGAGCGAGAGAGAGGGTAAAAATAGTAGGTGGGTAGATAGGGAGGTAGGGAGGTAGGTAGAGGTATAGAGAGAGAGGGAAAATACTGTAGCAGGGGTGGGTTTCAAAATTTTTGGAACAGGTTCTGTGGATGTGGCCTGCTTTGTGGGAGTGGCTCTGCAGTCATGTGACCGGGTGGGCGTGGCCAACTAGGAAAATGTGGTGGAATTCACTTAACAACGGTCTTGCTTAGCAACCAAAATTTTGGCCTTAATTGTGGTCATAATTTCTCTTTCATCTCTGTCCCACTTTCTTTTTCTTTCTTTTCTTTCTTCCCTTCTTTCTCTTTCTCTCTGTCTCTCTCTCTGAGTCTGTCTGTCTCTCACTGTGGCTCTTTATCTCTCCCTCCCTCCCTCTCTGTCTCTTTCTATCATTCTCTGTGTCTGTCTGACTCTCTCTCTCTGTGGCTCTTTATCTCTCTCTCCCTCCCTCCTTCCCTTTCTGTCTCTTTCTGTCATTCTCTGTGTCTGTCTGACTCTCTCTCTCTGTGGCTCTTTATCTCTCTCTCCCTCCCTCCCTCCTTCCCTTTCTGTCTCTTTCTGTCATTCTCTGTGTCTGTCTGACTCTCTCTCTCTGTGGCTCTTTCTCTCCCTCCTCCCCTCCCGCCCGCCGTCTCAGGCAGCCCAGCTCCCGCGCCTCCCAGTCCTCCGCCTGCATCGACCCGCTTCACCGGCTCACCTCGGCCCCCGAGGTTGCCCGGTTTCCGGATGCAGCCGCCCCCTCGGCGCTTCGCTCTGCCGCTCTGCGGCTTCTGCTGCTTCGGCAGGCCGGTAGGTTTGGCCGGCGGGGGCGGGGTGAGCCCCGTAGTCCCCGTTCCCCTCCCCTCCCCCGCTTCCAGCGCCGGAAGGCCGCGCCCGGCGGGAACCTGCAGCGGCCGAAGCAGTTCGGGCAGCTGCGCACGCCGGCCAATGGCGAGGCACGGTCCGGGGGCGGGGTTGGCCACCCGCAGGTGGGGCAGGGGGCTGGCCCGCCGGGGAGGGGCGCCCCAGGTCGGCTCCCGGATCAGCACCTCCACCGGCCGGCGGCGGGGTCGGATGGACAGGTACCGCGAGGGCGGCCCGAGGGAAGGAGGAGCAGGAAGGCAGGCAGGCGCCGAGCCGCCTCCCGCCTGCCCCGTGGCTTCAGGACAGGTCCTGGGCAGGCTGAGTCGGGCCTCACCATCCCCGCCCCAACGGCACACGGAGGGCAGCGGGGAACGGAGGGGAGCGGCGCAGGAGTTTCTGCACAGCCCGATCACTCCAGACGCCATCGGGGAAGACGGGGGGGGGGGGGCGGGGATGGTGAGGCCCGACTCAGCCTGCCCAGGACCTGTCCTGAAGCCACGGGGCAGGCGGGAGGCGGCTCGGCGCCTGCCTGCCTGCCTGCTCCTCCTTCCCTCGGGCCGCTCTCGCGGTACCTGTCCGTCCGACCCCGCCGCCGGCCGGTGGAGGTGCTGACCCGGGAGCCGACCTGGGGCGCCCCTCCCCGGCAGGCCAGCCCCCTGCCCCGCCTGCGGGTGGCCAACCCCGCCCCCGGACCGCGGCTCGCCATTGGCCGGCGTGGGCAGCTGCCCGAGCTGCTTCGGCCGCTGCAGGTTCCCGCCGGGCGCGGCCTTCCGGCGCTGGAAGCGGGGGAGGGGAACGGGGACTACTTACTTCCGGGTCCACCGGTCCAAGCGGATCGCTTGGGATCGGGAATTTTCACGAAAGGGTTCGCGCGATCCCACCCGAACCCTGAGAAACCCACCCCTGTACTGTAGGTAGGTACGTAGGTAGATAGGTAGATAGGGGGATAGAGGGTGAAATACAGTAGGTAGGTAGGTAGGTATATAGGTAGGTAGAGGGATAGAGAGAGAGGGAAAATATAGTAGGTAGGTACGTAGGTAGAGGGATAGAGGGAGAAATACAAGAGGTAGGTAGGTAGGTATGTAGAGAAAGAGAGAGAGAGGGAGAAATACAGTAGGTAGGTAGGTAGAGAGAGACAGAAAGAAAGAGAGAGAGGGAGAAATACAGTAGGTAGGTAGGTAGGTAGGTAGGTAGGTAGGTAGGTAGGTAGGTAGGTAGAGGGTGAGAGGGTAAGGGAGAAATACAATAGGTAGTTAGGTCGGTAGGTAGGTAGAGAGAGAGAGAGAGAGGGAGAAATACAGTAGGTAGGTACGTAGGTAGAGGGATAGAGGGAGAAATACAAGAGTTAGGTAGGTAGGTAGAGAAAGAGAGAGAGGGAGAAATACAGTAGGTAGGTAGGTAGAGAGAGACAGAAAGAAAGAGAGAGAGGGAGAAATACAGTAGGTAGGTAGGTAGGTAGGTAGGTAGGTAGGTAGGTAGGTAGGTAGGTAGAGGGTGAGAGGGTAAGGGAGAAATACAATAGGTAGTTAGGTCGGTAGGTAGGTAGAGAGAGAGAGAGAGAGAGAGAGGGAGAAATACAGTAGGTAGGTAGGTAGGTAGGTAGGTAGGTAGGTAGGTAGGTAGGTAGGTAGGTAGGTAGAGGGATAGAGAGAGAGGGAAAATACTGTAGGTAGGTAGGTAGGTAGGTAGGTAGGTAGTTAGAGTGATAGAGAGAGAGGGAGAAATACAGTAGGTTAGTGTGTAGGTACGTACAGTTGCAAGAAAAAGTATGTGAACCCCTTGGGATTACATGGAGTTTTTCATGGATTGGTCATAAAATGAGCTCTGAACTTCATCTAAGTCACCACAATAACAAAATACAGTCTGCTTAAAATAATACTACACAAACATTAGATGTTGCCATGGTTTAATTGAACATAACATGTAAACATTCACAGTGCAGGGAGGAAAAAGTATGTGAACCGGTGGACTTATTACCTGGTTGACCCTGCTTTGGCAGCAATAACCTCAACCAAACGGTTACTGTAGTTGCAGATCAGACCTGCACAACGATCTGGAGTAATTTTGGACCACTCCTCTTCACAAAACTGTTTCAGTGTAGCAATATTCTTGGGATTTCTGGGGAGAAATTCAGTAGGTAGGTAGGTAGAGAGAGACAGAAAGAAATAGAGAGAGGGAGAAATACAGTAGGTAGGTAGGTGGGTAGGTAGGTAGGTAGGTACGTAGGTAGGTAGAGGGAGATAGGGAAAGGGAGAAATACAGTAGGTAGGTAGGTAGGTAGGTAGGTAGGTAGGTAGGTAGGTAGGTAGGTAGGTAGGTAGGTAGAGATAGAGAGAGAGATAGAGAGAGAGAGAGAGAGAGGGAGGGAGGGAGACATACAGTAGGTAGGTAGGTTGGTTGGTAGATAGGTAGGTAGGTAGAGGGATAGAGGGAGAAATACAGCAGGTAGGTAGATAGGTAGAGGGATGGGGGGGAGAAATTCAATAGGTAGGTAGGTAGGTAGAGAGAGACAGAAAGAAAGAGAGAGAAGGAGAAATACAGTAGGTAGGTAAGTAGGTAGGTAGGTAGGTAGGTAGGTAGGTAGGTAGGTAGGTAGGTAGGTAGGTTGGTAGGTAGGTAGGTAGGTAGGTAGGTAGGTAGGTAGGTAGGTAGTTAGGTAGGTAGGTAGGTAGAGGGAGAGAGGGAAAGGGAGAAATACAGTAGGTACGTAGGTAGGTAGAGGGATAGGGAGGGAGAAATTCAGTAAGTAGGTAGGTAGGTAGAGAGAGACAGAAAGAGAGAGAGTGAGAAATACAGTAGGTAGGTAGGTAGGTAGGTAGGTAGGTAGGGGGAGAGAGGGAAAGGGAGAAATACAGTAGGTAGGTAGGTAGGGGGAGAGAGAGAGAGAGAGAGAGAGGGAGAAATACAGTAGGTAGGTAGGAAGGTAGAGGGATAGAGGGGGGGAGAAATTCAGTAGGTAGGTAGGTAGAGAGAGACAGAAAGATAGAGAGAGAGTAGGTAGTTATGTAGGTATGTATGTATGTATGTATGTAGGTAGGTAGGTAGGTAGGTAGGTAGGTAGGTAGGTAGGTAGGTAGAGGGATAAAGAGAGAGGGAAAATACGGTAGGTAGGTAGGTAGGTAGGTAGGTAGGTAGGTAGGTAGGTAGGTAGGTAGGTAGGTAGGTAGGTAGGTAGGTAGGTATGTAGGTAGAGGGAGAGAGGGAAAGGGAGAAATACAGTAGGTAGGTACGTAGGTAGAGTGATAGAGGGAGAAATACACTAGGTAGGTAGGTAGTTGGGTAGGTAGTTAGCTAGGTAGTTAGGTAGGTAGGTAGGTATGTACGTAGGTAGAGAGAGTGAGAGAGATAGAGAGAGAGGTAGAAATACAGTAGGTAGGTAGGTAGATAGTTAGGTAGGTAGAGGGATAGAGAGAGAGGGAAAATAATGTAGGTAGTTAGATAGGTAGAGGGATAGAGGGGGGGAGAAATACAGAAGGTAGGTACGTAGGTAAGTAGAGAGAGAGAGAGAGGGAGAGAGGGAAAGGGAGAAATACAGTAGGTAGGTACATAGGTAGAGTGAAAGAGGGAGAAATACAGTAGGTAGGTAGGTAGAGTCATAGAGAGAGAGAAGGAGAAATACAGTAGGTATGTATGTATGTAGGTAGGTAGGGATAGAGTGAGAGGCAAAATACTGTAGGTAGGTACGTAGGTAGATAGGTAGGTAGGTAGGTAGGTAGAGGGATAGAGAGAGAGGGAAAATACAGTAGTTAGGTAGGTAGGTAGAGGGATAAAGGGGGGGGGGAGAAATATTGTAGGTAGGTAGGTAGGTAGGTAGGTAGGTAGGTAGGTAGGTAGGTAGGTAGGTAGGTCGGTCGGTAGGTCGGTAGGTAGGTAGGAAGATACAGAGAGAGGGAAAATACAGTAGGTAGGTAGATAGGTATAGGGATAGAGGGGGGGAGAAATTCAGTAGGTAGGTAGGTAGAGAGAGATGGAAAGAAAGAGAGAGAGGGAGAAATACAGTAGGTAGGTAGGTAGGTAGGTAGGTAGGTAGGTAGGTAGGTAGGTAGGTAGGTAGGTAGGTAGGTAGAGGGATAGAGGGAGAAATACAGTAGGTAGGTAGGTAGGTAGAGGGATAGAGGGAGAAATACAGTAGGTAGGTAGGTAGGTAGGTAGGTAGGTAGGTAGGTAGGTAGGTAGGTAGGTAGGTAGGTAGGTAGGTAGGTAGGTAGGTGGATAGAGGGAGAAATACAGTAGGTAGGTAGGTAGGTAGAGGGATAGAGGGAGAAATACAGTAGGTAGGTAGGTAGGTAGGTAGGTAGGTAGGTAGGTAGGTAGGTAGGTAGGGACTTCCTTCCGGTTGGCCGGAGGCAACGGTCGAGCCTTGATGCTCGTCTGCCGCTTGGTTGCCTCTGCGACCCCCCAAGGGGCAGGGAGTTGTTTTAAAGGACTCCTGCTGTACGGGTGGCTTGCGGGGAATCCCCCCACCCCGACGGCGGTCGGGGGGGTGGCCCCCGCTTCGACCTAGGCGCAGAGGAACGAGTCGCGGGGGGGGGGGCATCCCCTTTGCCGATGGAGAGCCGGAACAGCTATCGCGTTTAAAGAAGGACTGAAATGCCGGGGCT
The DNA here is from genome assembly GCA_039707465.1 of Rhabdophis nuchalis. Classification (NCBI taxonomy): domain Eukaryota; kingdom Metazoa; phylum Chordata; class Lepidosauria; order Squamata; family Natricidae; genus Rhabdophis; species Rhabdophis nuchalis. Next base: position 127,914 of record JBDLLF010000061.1, read on the forward strand.
GAAGGCAACACCGAAGCTCCTGGCTGCAAGGTGGATCGTGAGTGACTCTATTTTAATGCTCTCAACTTTAAGCTTGAAAGAAGAAGGAGGGGGAGTTTGTAAAAAAAAACCTCGGAATGGAAAAAAAAGCGGCGTTTAGAAATGTTCCCCAGGCTTGGGGAAGCGGAGAAAACAACATCCGATTCTTTTTAAACGATAAGTGAAAGTCTTTCCTGCACGATCTTAGGGTACTTTGTATCGAAGTCTGGCTACAATTAAATTGATTTTCACTCTCGGCGGCTTACAGTGGAGCGGGGGAAGATGGCGTTTCTTTGTTCCCAGGTGATATATTTTTCTGGAAAATTGCTGGCACTCCCTTACATTTGGGACTGTTCTTCTCTCTTTATTAACGGAAGAAAGTAATTGACTAACTGGACCTTTTCCTGTTGTGCCTTCTCTGTTTTTTTATCTACTGTTTTTTATGAATTTGTTTTCTCTCTGGACTGTACCTAACTGGATTTATGAGTTCGGACACTGGCTTTTGTTCTCTCCTTGCTTCGCGGACTGCCTCTCCAACAGACGCCATATTAGCGACAAAGACTTAAAACTTTCATTAGTGCTTTAAAAATACAGCTACATCAACTTAAGATTATTTTAATGTTACCTAAAGAAACAGAGATGGAAGCCACACGGTTATCATTAATGGAGGAAACTCTTCAAAACATTTTGAAAGAACTTAAGGAATTCCGGAAAGATAATGTCAGATCAAAATCAGAACTTTTGGAGACACAGAAAGTGCTAATGGAAAATGAACAAAGAATTGATGGTTTGGAGGGGGGGTTGCCTGTGACAAGGGTAGAGCTTAAAAATTCTAGAAATAACTCAGTATATGCCAGAATAAATGAAGTACCCGAAGAGATACGCATTAAATGTGTGAGAGGGCCAACAGGGGAAGGGACCTTGAGAGCACAGAGAGACGGTTCCTTAATTTATCAACAGAATGTGGTTGCCACCTTGAAACAGATCCCGAAAAAGATTATAGAGATAGGGGGGAATTATTCCTTCTTATTTAAACGATTATTTAAAAAGGGGGTGTGTTTCTGGTGGGTGATGTTCGAGGGAATGTTGGCGTTATGGGAGGGGGGAAGAGTAAAAATTAAAATAACTGCAGAGGCGGATGCCTTTCTTAAGAAAAAAATACTCCCCTATCCTGGAGGATGAAAATGGGGGAACGGAGGGGGCCTCGGCTCCGCCCGCTGGAGGTCAGGGAGAGGATGATACGATTGCCATAAGACTTAGATTTCATAAGTGACTTTTTTCTGTAATAGTATAAATTTTATTTGGATGTTTATAAATGATTGATTGCATAGATTTTAAAATTGAAATATTTGTATCTCTTTCCAATTGGAAGAAAAATGAAAATTTACTGTATTCTCTATTTCTTTTTATGAAGCCTCGGAGGGTGTCAACATCTCCGACATAGAGGTTCTCAATATGTCTTTGTAAACTCCTTATAATCCCTTATCCTTTTTTCTTTATAAAAACTTGTAAAACCCAATAAAACTTTTTCAAAACGTAGGTATGTATGTATGTATGTATGTATGTATGTATGTATGTGTGTGTGTGTGTGTTTGTTTGTTTGTTTGTTTGTTTGTTTGTTTGTTTGTTTGTTTGTTTGTTTATTTATTTATTTATTTATTTATTTATTTATTTATTTATTTATTTATTTATTTATTTATTTATTTATTTATTTATTTATTTATTATTTCATTAAATTTATACCCCGCCCTTCTCCTTGTTAGGACCCAGGGCGGCGCACAGGCATTATTTAAAACCACAAAATACAGGTACAGGGATAGAGGAGGGAGAAATTCAGTAGGTAGGTATGTAGGTAGAGTGATAGAGGAAGAAATACAGTAGGTAGGTAGGTAGGTAGGTAGGTAGGTAGGTAGGTAGGTAGGTAGGTAGGTTGGTAGGTAGGTAGGTAGAGGGATAGAGAAAGAGAGGGACAAATACAGTGGGTACATAGGTAGAGTGATAGAGAGAGAGAGGGAAATACAGTAGGTAGGTAGGTAGGTGGGTAGGTAGTTAGAGGGATAGAGAGAGAGGGAAAATACAGAGAGGGATAGAGGGGGGGAGAAATTCAGTAGGTAGGTAGGTAGAGAGAGACAGAAAGAGAGAGAGAGAAGGAGAAATACAGTAGGTATGTATGTAGGTAGGTAGGTAGAGGGATAGAGAGAGGGGAAAAACTGTAGGTAGGCAGGTTGGTAGGTAGGTAGGGATAGAGTGAGAGGGGAAATACTGTAGGTAGGTACGTAGGTAGATAGGTAGGTAGGTAGGTAGAGGGATAGAGAGAGAGGGAAAATACAGTAGGTAGGTAGATAGGTAGAGCGATCAAGGGGGGAGAAATATGGTAGGTAGGTAGGTAGGTAGGTAGGTAGGTAGAAAGATAGAGAGAGAGGGAAAATACAGTAGGTAGGTAGGTAGGTAGGTAGGTAGGAAGAGAGAGAGAGAGAGGGAGAAATATAGTAGGTAGGTAGGTAGGTAGGTAGGTAGGTAGGTAGGTAGGTAGGTAGGTAGGTAGGTAGGTAGCTAGCTAGCTAGCTAGGTAGGTAGGTAGGTAGGTAGGTAGAGAGATAGAGGGAGAAATACAGTAAGTAGGTAGGTAGGTAGAGGGATACAGAGGCAAATACAGTAGGTAGGTAGGTAGGTAGGTAGGTAGGTAGGTAGGTAGTTAGGTAGGTAGGCAGGTAGGTAATAATAATAATAATAATAATAATAATAATAATAATAATAATAATAATAATAATAATAATAATAATAATAATAATAATAATAATAATAATAATAATAATAATAATAATAATAATATTAATAATAATAATAATAATAATAATAATAATTTTATTTTTATATCCCGCTCTCTCTCCCCGAGGGGACTCGAGGCGGGGCACAGGGTATTAAAAGCAACTAAAACCAAAAAGATACAGAATTAAAACCTTAAATATAAATAACTAACTAACTAAATAACTAAGTTAAAAATAGATTAAAAATATGTCCCTGCGCTAAAATCCCTCATAAAATCCCTTAATCTTAACAGAGACTATCCTATCCTAGGCCGGCCAAGCAAAAAAGATGTGTCTTTAGTTTCAGACGGAAGGAGCGGAGGTCCGTAGTTGTCCTAATATCGGGGGGAAGGTCGTTTCAGAGGGCTGGGCCCGCCACAGAGAGGGCCCTTCCCCTGGGCGTCGCCCGCTGACAAAGTCTAGTGGACGGCACCCGGAGAAGTCCCTCTCTGTGGGAGCGAATCGGCCGTGAGGATGTATGGGGCAGGATCCGATCCTGCAGGTAACTAGGTCCCGAGCCATGGAGCGCTTTAAAGATGAGAACTAACACCTTGAAGCGCACCCGAAAGACGACAGGTAGCCAGTGCAGCTCGCGCAAGAGCGGTGTTACATGGGTATACCTTGCGGTACCCATTATTGCTCGCGCGGCTGCGTTCTGGACCAACTGAAGTCTCCGGGTGCACCTCAAGGGGAGCCCCATGTAGAGAGAGTTGCAATAATCCAGTCGAGATGTCACGAGAGCATGAGTGACTGTGCGAAGGGCGTCCCGATCCAATAGGGGGCGCAACTGGCGTACCAGGCGAACCTGGTAAAACTCCCTCCTGGCCACGGCTGTCACTTGATCTTCCATGGACAGCCGGGTATCCAGGAGGACACCCAAGTTGCGCGCCCCATCCACAGGGGCAAGATGTTCGCCCCCTATGGCCAGAGATGGAATCATCTGGTTGAATCGGGCAGCCGGAAACCACAGCCACTCGGTCTTGGTCGGGTTGAGCCTGAGTCCGTTACTTCCCATCCAGATCCGCACGGCTTCCAGGCACTGGCACATCACCGCTACAGCATCGTTGGGGTGGTTTGGGGTAGATATATACAGCTGAGTATCATCAGCGTAGAGATGATACTCTACCCCAAAACCACGGATGATCTCGCCCAGCGGCTTCATATATGTGTTGAACAGGAGAGGCGAGAGGACCGACCCCTGAGGCACCCCACATGTGAGGGGTCTCGAGGTCGACCTCTGCTCTCCTGCCAACACAAATTGCGATCGGCCAGAGAGGTAGGAGGAGAACCACCGTAAAACGGTGCCTCCCACCCCCAACCCCCCCAGCCGATGCAATAGGATACCATGGTCGATGGTATCGAAAGCCGCCGAGAGGTCTAATAGGACCAGGATGGAGGAGCAACCCCCATCTCTGGCCCTCCAGAGATCATCGACCAACGCGACCAATGCCGTCTCGGTGCTATGCCCGGGCCGAAAGCCGGACTGGCGCGGGTCTAGATAGTCAACTTCCTCCAGGTGACGGGGAAACTGTTGTGCCACCACACTCTCAACAACCTTCGCCAGAAAGGGAAGGTTGGAGACTGGACGGTAGTTGTTTAATAAAGCTGGATCCAAAGAGGGCTTCTTAAGGAGGGGCCTCACCATAGCCTCTTTTAGGGAAGCAGGCAAGGAACCCTCACTCAAGGATGCGTTGATAACCTCTTGGAGCCAGCCTCGTGTCACCTCCCAGGATGCCAGTACAAGCCAGGAGGGACACGGGTCCAATAAACATGTGGTGGCTCGCAGTCGCCCACGTAACCTGTCCATATCGTCGGAAGTAACGGAGTCAAACTCCTCCCAAACAAGAACCGCCTCGTGGCATTCCACTGGGCCAGCAATGGGGGCTAACTCATTCTGTATCTGAGCGGTTTTCTCCTGCAGATAAGACACAAATTCCTCTGCTCTGCCCTGTAGGGGGGCTTCCCGCACCCTCTGTTGAAGGAGGGAGCGGGTCACCCTAAACAGGGCGGCAGGGCGGTTATCTGCGGATGCTATGAGAGTGGCACAGTGATGACGTTTGGCCACTCTCAGCGCCACAATGTAAGTCCGTAAATGGGCTCTTACCTGTGTCCGGTCAGATTCAGAGCGGGTAGACCTCCATCTTCTCTCTAGGCATCTCTTGTGGCGTTTCATCCCCCTCAGCTCCTCGGTAAACCAAGGAGCCAGGGTGGCTCGGCGCCGCAAGAGAGGCCGCAAGGGCGCGACCCGATCCAAGGCTCCCGTGGTCGCAATATTCCATGTGGCCACGAGGTCCTCCATCGGGGCGCGGGTCAGGGGTACAGGAAGTGGCCCAAGCGCCGCCTGGAACCCATCTGGGTCCATCAGCCGCCTGGGGCGGAACCAAATTGGTAACTCAGGTTCCGCCTCCCCGCGGAGGGGAGCAGCAGTCGGAAAGTCGAGCCGGAGAAGTGAGTGGTCTGACCATGACAAGGGCGTGATGACTATATCCCCTATACCCAGATCACTCATCCATTGGCCTGAGACAAAGATGAGGTCCGGTGTGTGTCCACCCTCGTGGGTGGGGCCTTGAATTACTTGGGTCAGGTCCATGGCCGTCATGGAAGCCATGAACTCCCAAGCTGCCTCGGATGATTCGCCCACCGTTGGCAGATTGAAATCCCCCATGACTAAGAGTCTGGGGGTCTCAATTGCCATCGTAGCGATCACCTCTAGGAGCTCGGGCAGGGCTGCTGCTACATAGCGGGGAGCCAGGTATACAACCAGCAAGCCGAACTGCCTCCCTAGGCCCCACTTCACGCAGAGGGACTCACAACCGGTAGTCTGTGGCACAATGGTTTCCCTCGGCTCAAGACCTTCCTTCACAATGACCGCTACCCCACCGCCCCTACCCAGGGCCCGGGGCTGATGAAAAGCGCGGTAGCCTGGTGGGCACATTTCAACGAGGGGGAGTCCTCCCTCGTGGCCCAACCAGGTCTCCGCAATCCCAACCAGGTCCGGCCCCCCCTCTGACACAAGGTCATTATATGAGGGGGGCTTTGTTGACAACGGACCTGGCGTTGCAAAACATCAGCCGCAGGCCCTGGCTCTGTACTCCCTGACCACCTAGTCTGCGGGGGTTGTGGCACACGACCGTTTGTAGCCAACGGCTACGTGCCTCCAACCGGGAGGATGGAACTTGTCTCCCCTCGGACCTGCCTCTCCCCACGACCCTCTGGATAGGTAGGCCCTCTACCGGAACGACTCGTGTTTCCCCCCTCCTACCGGAGGTAGGTAGGCAGGTAGGTAGATGGGGGATAGAGGGAGAAATACGGTAGGCAGGTAGGTAGGTAGAGTGATATAGGGAGAAATACAGTAGGTAGGTAGGTAGGTAGGTAGGTACAGGGATAGAGGAGGGAGAAATTCAGTAGGTAGGTAGGTAGAGAGAGACAGAAAGAGCGAGAGAGAGGGTAAAAACAGTAAGTGGGTAGATAGGGAGGTAGGTAGAGGTATAGAGAGAGAGGGAAAATACTGTAGGTAGGTACGTAGGTAGATAGGTAGATAGGGGGATAGAGGGTGAAATACAGTAGGTAGGTAGGTACATAGGTAGGTAGAGGGATAGAGAGAGAGGGAAAATACAGTAGGTAGGTACGTAGGTAGAGGGATAGAGGGAGAAATACAAGAGGTAGGTAGGTAGGTAGGTAGGTAGAGAAAGAGAGAGAGAGGGAAAAATACAGTAGGTAGGTAGGTAGGTAGGTAGGTAGGTAGGTAGGTAGGTAGGTAGGTAGGGGGTGAGAGGGTAAGGGAGAAATACAATAGGTAGTTAGGTCAGTAGGTAGGTAGAGAGAGAGAGAGAGGGAGAAATACAGTAGGTAGGTAGGTAGGTAGGTAGGTAGGTAGGTAGGTAGGTAGGTAGGTAGGTAGGTAGGTAGGGGGATAGAGAGAGAGGGAAAATACTGTAGGTAGGTAGGTAGGTAGGTAGTTAGAGTGATAGAGAGAGAGGGAGAAATACAGTAGGTTAGTGTGTAGGTACGTACAGTTGCAAGAAAAAGTATGTGAACCCCTTGGGATTACATGGAGTTTTTCATGGATTGGTCATAAAATGAGCTCTGAACTTCATCTAAGTCACAATAATAACAAAATACAGTCTGCTTAAAATAATACTACACAAACATTAGATGTTGCCATGGTTTAATTGAACATAACATGTAAACATTCACAGTGCAGGGAGGAAAAAGTATGTGAACCGGTGGACTTATTACCTGGTTGACCCTGCTTTGGCAGCAATAACCTCAACCAAACGGTTACTGTAGTTGCAGATCAGACCTGCACAACGATCTGGAGTAATTTTGGACCACTCCTCTTCACAAAACTGTTTCAGTGTAGCAATATTCTTGGGATTTCGGGGAGAAATTCAGTAGGTAGGTAGGTAGAGAGAGACAGAAAGAAATAGAGAGAGGGAGAAATACAGTAGGTAGGTAGGTGGGTAGGTAGGTAGGTAGGTAGGTAGGTAGGTAGAGGGAGATAGGGAAAGGGAGAAATACAGTAGGTAGGTAGGTAGGTAGGTAGGTAGGTAGGTAGGTAGGTAGGTAGAGAGAGAGAGAGAAAGAGGGATACATACAGTAGGTAGGTAGGTTGGTTGGTAGATAGGTAGGTAGGTAGAGGGATAGAGGGAGAAATACAGCAGGTAGGTAGATAGGTAGAGGGATGGGGGGAGAAATTCAATAGGTAGGTAGGTAGGTAGGTAGGTAGAGAGAGACAGAAAGAAAGAGAGAGAAGGAGAAATACAGTAGGTAGGTAGGTAGGTAGGTAGGTAGGTAGGTAGGTAGGTAGGTAGGTAGGTAGAGGGAGAGAGGGAAAGGGAGAAATACAGTAGGTACGTAGGTAGGTAGAGGGATAGGGAGGGAGAAATTCAGTAGGTAGGTAGGTAGAGAGAGACAGAAAGAGAGAGAGTGAGAAATACAGTAGGTAGCTAGGTAGGTAGGTAGGTAGAGAGAGAGAGAGAGAGAGAGAGAGAGAGAGAGGGAGAAATTCAGTAGGTAGGTAGGAAGGTAGAGGGATAGAGGGGGGGAGAAATTCAGTAGGTAGGTAGGTAGAGAGAGACAGAAAGATAGAGAGAGAGTAGGTAGTTATGTAGGTATGTAGGTATGTAGGTAGGTAGGTAGGTAGGTAGGTAGGTAGGTAGGTAGGTAGGTAGAGGGATAGAGAGAGAGGGAAAATACGGTAGGTAGGTAGGTAGGTAGGTAGGTAGGTAGGTAGGTAGAGGGAGAGAGGGAAAGGGAGAAATACAGTAGGTAGGTACGTAGGTAGAGTGATAGAGGGAGAAATACACTAGGTAGGTAGGTAGTTGGGTAGGTATTTAGCTAGGTAGTTAGGTAGGTAGGTATGTACGTAGGTAGAGAGAGTGAGAGAGATAGAGAGAAAGGTAGAAATACAGTAGGTAGGTAGGTAGATAGTTAGGTAGGTAGAGGGATAGAGAGAGAGGGAAAATAATGTAGGTAGTTAGATAGGTAGAGGGATAGAGGGGGGGAGAAATACAGAAGGTAGGTACGTAGGTAAGTAAGTAGGTAGAGGGAGAGAGGGAAAGGGAGAAATAAAGTAGGTAGGTAGGTAGAGAGAGAGAGAGAGAGGGAGAGAGGGAAAGGGAGAAATACAGTAGGTAGAGTGAAAGAGGGAGAAATACAGTAGGTAGGTAGGTAGAGTCATAGAGAGAGAGAGGGAGAAATACAGTAGGTAGGTAGGTAGGTAGGTAGGTAGGTAGGTAGGTAGGTAGGTAGGTAGGTAGGTAGGTAGGTAGGTAGGTTGGTAGGTAGGTAGAGGGACAGAGAAAGAGAGGGACAAATACAGTGGGTACGTAGGTAGAGTGATAGAGAGAGAGAGGGAAATACAGTAGGTAGGTAGGTAGGTGGGTAGGTAGGTAGAGGGATAGAGAGAGAGGGAAAATACAGAGAGGGATAGAGGGGGGGAGAAATTCAGTAGGTAGGTAGGTAGAGAGAGACAGAAAGAGAGAGAGAGAAGGAGAAATACAGTAGGTATGTAGGTAGGTATGTAGGTAGGGATAGAGTGAGAGGGAAAATACTGTAGGTAGGTACGTAGGTAGATAGGTAGGTAGGTAGGTAGGTAGGTAGGTAGGTAGGTAGGCAGGTAGGTAGGTAGGAAGAGAGAGAGAGAGGGAGAAATATAGTAGGTAGGTAGCTAGGTAGCTAGGTAGCTAGGTAGCTAGGTAGCTAGGTAGCTAGGTAGCTAGGTAGAGAGATAGAGGGAGAAATACAGTAAGTAGGTAGGTAGGTAGAGGGATACAGAGACAAATACAGTAGGTAGGTAGGTAGGTAGGTAGGTAGGTAGGTAGGTAGGTAGGTAGGTAGGTAGGTAGGCAGGTAGGTAGGTAGGCAGGTAGGTAGATGGGGGATAGAGGGAGAAATACGGTAGGCAGGTAGGTAGGTAGAGTGATATAGGGAGAAATACAGTAGGTAGGTACGTAGAGAGAGACAGAAAGAGCGAGAGAGAGGGTAAAAACAGTAGGTGGGTAGATAGGGAGGTAGGGAGGTAGGTAGAGGTATATAGAGAGAGAGGGAAAATACTGTAGGTAGGTACGTAGGTAGATAGGTAGATAGGGGGATAGAGGGTGAAATACAGTAGGTAGGTAGGTAGGTACATAGGTAGGTAGAGGGATAGAGAGACAGGGAAAATACAGTAGGTAGGTACGTAGGTAGAGGGATAGAGGGAGAAATACAAGAGGTAGGTAGGTAGGTAGGTAGCTAGAGAAAGAGAGAGAGAGGGAGAAATACAGTAGGTAGGTAGGTAGAGAGAGACAGAAAGAAAGAGAGAGAGGGAGAAATACAGTAGGTAGGTAGGTAGGTAGGTAGGTAGGTAGGTAGGTAGGTAGGTAGGTAGGTAGGTAGGTAGGTAGGTAGGTAGAGGGTGAGAGGGTAAGGGAGAAATACAATAGGTAGTTAGGTCGGTAGGTAGGTAGAGAGAGAGAGGGGGGGAGAAATACAGTAGGTAGGTAGGTAGGTAGGTAAGTAGGTAGGTAGGTAGGTAGGTAGAGGGATAGAGAGAGAGGGAAAATACTGTAGGTAGGTAGGTAGGTAGTTAGAGTGATAGAGAGAGAGGGAGAAATACAGTAGGTTAGTGTGTAGGTACGTACAGTTGCAAGAAAAAGTATGTGAACCCCTTGGGATTACATGGAGTTTTTCATGGATTGGTCATAAAATGAGCTCTGAACTTCATCTAAGTCACAACAATAACAAAATACAGTCTGCTTAAAATAATACTACACAAACATTAGATGTTGCCATGGTTTAATTGAACATAACATGTAAACATTCACAGTGCAGGGAGGAAAAAGTATGTGAACCGGTGGACTTATTACCTGGTTGACCCTGCTTTGGCAGCAATAACCTCAACCAAACGGTTACTGTAGTTGCAGATCAGACCTGCACAACGATCTGGAGTAATTTTGGACCACTCCTCTTCACAAAACTGTTTCAGTGTAGCAATATTCTTGGGATTTCGGGGAGAAATTCAGTAGGTAGGTAGGTAGAGAGAGACAGAAAGAAATAGAGAGAGGGAGAAATACAGTAGGTAGGTAGGTGGGTAGGTAGGTAGGTAGGTACGTAGGTAGGTAGAGGGAGATAGGGAAAGGGAGAAATACAGTAGGTAGGTAGGTAGGTAGGTAGGTAGGTAGGTAGGTAGGTAGAGAGAGAGAGAGAGAGAGAGGGAGACATACAGTAGGTAGGTAGGTTGGTTGGTAGATAGGTAGGTAGGTAGAGGGATAGAGGGAGAAATACAGCAGGTAGGTAGATAGGTAGAGGGATGGGGGGGAGAAATTCAATAGGTAGGTAGGTAGGTAGAGAGAGACAGAAAGAAAGAGAGAGAAGGAGAAATACAGTAGGTAGGTAGGTAGGTAGGTAGGTAGGTAGGTAGGTAGGTAGGTAGGTAGGTAGGTAGGTAGGTAGAGGGAGAGAGGGAAAGGGAGAAATACAGTAGGTACGTAGGTAGGTAGAGGGATAGGGAGGGAGAAATTCAGTAGGTAGGTAGGTAGAGAGAGACAGAAAGAGAGAGAGTGAGAAATACAGTAGGTAGCTAGGTAGGTAGCTAGGTAGGTAGAGAGAGAGAGAGAGAGAGAGAGAGAGAGAGAGAGGGAGAAATACAGTAGGTAGGTAGGAAGGTAGAGGGATAGAGGGGGGGAGAAATTCAGTAGGTAGGTAGGTAGAGAGAGACAGAAAGATAGAGAGAGAGTAGGTAGTTATGTAGGTATGTAGGTATGTATGTAGGTAGGTAGGTAGGTAGGTAGGTAGGTAGGTAGGTAGGTAGGTAGAGGGATAGAGAGAGAGGGAAAATACGGTAGGTAGGTAGGTAGGTAGGTAGGTAGGTATGTAGGTAGGTAGAGGGAGAGAGGGAAAGGGAGAAATACAGTAGTTAGGTACTTAGGTAGAGTGATAGAGGGAGAAATACACTAGGTAGGTAGGTAGTTGGGTAGGTAGTTAGCTAGGTAGTTAGGTAGGTAGGTAGGTATGTACGTAGGTAGAGAGAGTGAGAGAGATAGAGAGGGAGAAATACAGTAGGTAGGTAGGTACAGGGATAGAGGGGGGGAGAGATTCAGTAGGTAGGGAGGGAGGGAGGGAGGGAGAGAGACACAGAAAGAGAAAGAGAGGGGGTAAAAACAGTAGGTGGGTAGGTAGGTTGGTATTTAAGGAGAGAGAGGGGGAGAAATACAGTAGTTAGGTAGGTAGGTAGGTTGGTAGAGGGATAGAGGGAGAAATACAGTAGGTAGGTAGGTAGGTAGAAAGATAGAGAGAGAGAGAGGAAAAATACAGTAAGTAGGTAGATAGGTAGAGGGATAGGGAGGGAGAAATTCAGTAGGTAGGTAGGTAGAGAGACAGAAAGAAAGAAAGAGGGAGAGGGAGAAATACAGTAGGTAGGTAGGTAGGTAGGTAGAGGGATAGAGGGAGAAATACAGTAGGTAGGTAGGTAGGTAGGTAGGTAGGTAGGTAGGTAGGTAGGTAGGTAGGTAGGTAGGTTGGTTGGAGGATAGAGCGAAAATTACAGTAGGTAGGTAGGTAGGTAGGTAGGTACAGGTCTGGAAGGTGGGAGAGATTCAGTAGGTAGGTAGAGTGATAGAGAGAGAGGGAGAAATACAGTAGGTAGGTAGGTAGGTACAGGGATAGAGGGGGGAGAGATGCAGTAGGTAGGTAGGGAGAGAGACACAGAAAGAGAGAGAGAGAGGGTAAAAACAGTAGGTGGGTAGGTAGGTTGGTAGTTAAGGAGAATAGGGGGGGGGGGAGAAATACAGTAGTTAGGTAGGTAGGTAGGTAGGTTGGTAGAGGGATAGAGGGAGAAATACAGTAGGTAGGTAGGTAGGTAGGTAGGTAGGTAGGTAGGTAGGTAGGTAGGTAGGTAGGTAGGTGGAGAGAGGGAAAGGGAGAAATACAGTAGGTAGGTAGATAGGTAAAGGGATAGAGGGGGGAGAAATTCAGTAGGTAGGTAGGTAGAGAGAGATAGAAAGAAAGAGAGAGAGGGAGAAATACAGTAGGTAGGTAGGTAGGTAGGTAGGTAGGTAGGTAGAAAGATAGAGAGAGAGGGAAAATACAGTAAGTAGGTAGATAGGTAGAGGGATAGGGAGGGAGAAATTCAGTAGGTAGGTAGGTAGAGAGAGACAGAAAGAAAGAGGGAGAGGGAGAAATACAGTAGGTAGGTAGGTAGGTAGGTAGGTAGGTAGGTAGGTAGGTAGGTAGGTAGGTAGAGGGATAGAGGGAGAAATACAGTAGGTAGGTAGGTAGGTAGGTAGGTAGGTAGGTAGGTAGGTAGGTAGGTAGGTAGGTAGGTAGGTAGGTAGGTAGGTTGGAGGATAGAGCGAAAATTACAGTAGGTAGGCAGGTAGGTAGGTAGGTAGGTAGGTAGGTAGGTAGGTAGGTAGGTAGGTAGGTACAGGTCTGGAAGGTGGGAGAGATTCAGTAGGTAGGTAGGTAGAGTGATAGAGAGAGAGGGAGAAATACAGTAGGTAGGTAGGTAGGTACAGGGATAGAGGGGGGAGAGATGCAGTAGGTAAGTAGGGAGAGAGACACAGAAAGAGAGAGAGAGAGGGTAAAAACAGTAGGTGGGTAGGTAGGTTGGTAGTTAAGGAGAGAGAGGGGGGGAGAAATACAGTAGGTAGGTACGTAGGTAGAGGGATAGAGGGAGAAATACAAGAGGTAGGTAGGTAGGTAGGTAGGTAGAGAAAGAGAGAGAGAGAGAAATACAGTAGGTAGGTAGGTAGAGAGAGACAGAAAGAAAGAGAGAGAGGGAGAAATACAGAAGGTAGGTAGGTAGGTAGGTAGGTAGGTAGGTAGGTAGGTAGGTAGGTAGGTAGGTAGGTAGGTAGAGGGTGAGAGGGTAAGGGAGAAATACAATAGGTAGTTAGGTCGGTAGGTAGGTAGAGAGAGAGAGAGAGAGAGGGAGAAATACAGTAGGTAGGTAGGTAGGTAGGTAGGTAGGTAGGTAGGTAGGTAGGTAGGTAGGTAGGTAGGTAGGTAGAGGGATAGTGAGAGAGGGAAAATACTGTAGGTAGGTAGGTAGGTAGGTAGGTACAGGGATAGAGGAGGGAGAAATTCAGTAGGTAGGTAGGTAGAGAGAGACAGAAAGAGCGAGAGAGAGGGTAAAAACAGTAGGTGGGTAGATAGGGAGGTAGGGAGGTAGGTAGAGGTATAGAGAGAGAGGGAAAATACTGTAGGTAGGTACGTAGGTAGATAGGTAGATAGGGGGATAGAGGGTGAAATACAGTAGGTAGGTAGGTAGGTACAGGGATAGAGAGAGAGGGAAAATACGGTAGGTAGGTAGGTAGGTAGGTAGGTAGGTAGGTAGGTAGGTAGGTAGAGGGAGAGAGGGAAAGGGAGAAATACAGTAGGTAGGTACGTAGGTAGAGTGATAGAGGGAGAAATACACTAGGTAGGTAGGTAGTTGGGTAGGTAGTTAGCTAGGTAGTTAGGTAGGTAGGTAGGTATGTACGTAGGTAGAGAGAGTGAGAGAGATAGAGAGAGAGGTAGAAATACAGAAGGTAGGTAGGTAGATAGTTAGGTAGGTAGAGGGATAGAGAGAGAGGGAAAATAATATAGGTAGTTAGATAGGTAGAGGGATAGAGGGGGGGGAGAAATACAGAAGGTGGGTACGTAGGTAAGTAAGTAGGTAGAGGGAGAGAGGGAAAGGGAGAAATAAAGTAGGTAGGTAGGTAGGTAGAGAGAGAGAGGGGGGGATTGAGGGAAAGGGAGAAATACAGTAGGTAGGTACATAGGTAGAGTGAAAGAGGGAGAAATACAGAAGGTAGGTAGGTAGAGTCATAGAGAGAGAGAGGGAGAAATACAGTAGGTAGGTAGGTAGTTAGGTAGGTAGGTAGGTAGGTAGGTAGGTAGGTAGGTAGGTAGGTAGGTTGGTAGGTTGGTAGGTAGAGGGACAGAGAAAGAGAGGGACAAATACAGTGGGTACGTAGGTAGAGTGATAGAGAGAGAGAGGGAAATACAGTAGGTAGGTAGGTAGGTAGGTAGGTAGGTAGAGGGATAGAGAGAGAGGGAAAATACAGAGAGGGATAGAGGGGGGGAGAAATTCAGTAGGTAGGTAGGTAGAGAGAGACAGAAAGAGAGAGAGAGAAGGAGAAATACAGTAGGTATGTATGTAGGTAGGTAGGTAGGGATAGAGTGAGAGGGAAAATACTGTAGGTAGGTACGTAGGTAGGTAGGTAGGTAGGTAGGTAGGTAGGTAGGTAGGTAGGAAGAGAGAGAGAGAGGGAGAAATATAGTAGATAGGTAGGTAGGTAGGTAGGTAGGTAGGTAGGTAGGTAGGTAGGTAGAGAGATAGAGGGAGAAATACAGTAAGTAGGTAGGTAGGTAGAGGGATACAGAGACAAATACAGTAGGTAGGTAGGTAGGTAGGTAGGTAGGTAGGTAGGTAGGTAGGCAGGCAGGCAGGCAGGCAGGCAGGCAGGCAGGCAGGTAGGTAGGCAGGTAGGTAGATGGGGGATAGAGGGAGAAATACAGTAGGTAGGTAGGTAGGTAGGTAGGTAGGTAGGTAGGTAGGTAGGTAGGTAGGTAGGTACAGGGATAGAGGAGGGAGAAATTCAGTAGGTAGGTAGGTAGAGAGAGACAGAAAGAGCGAGAGAGAGGGTAAAAATAGTAGGTGGGTAGATAGGGAGGTAGGGAGGGAGGTAGAGGTATAGAGAGAGAGGGAAAATACTGTAGGTAGGTACGTAGGTAGATAGGTAGATAGGGGGATAGAGGGTGAAATACAGTAGGTAGGTAGGTAGGTAGAGAAAGAGAGAGAGAGCGAGAAATACAGTAGGTAGGTAGGTAGAGAGAGACAGAAAGAAAGAGAGAGAGGGAGAAATACAGTAGGTAGGTAGGTAGGTAGGTAGGTAGGTAGGTAGGTAGGTAGGTAGAGGGTGAGAGGGTAAGGGAGAAATACAATAGGTAGTTAGGTCGGTAGGTAGGTAGAGAGAGAGAGAGAGAGAGAGGGAGAAATACAGTAGGTAGGTAGGTAGGTAGAGGGATACAGAGACAAATACAGTAGGTAGGTAGGTAGGTAGGTAGGTAGGTAGGTAGGTAGGTAGGTAGGAAGGTAGGTAGGTAGGTAGGTAGGTAGGTAGGTAGGTAGGTAGGTAGGTAGGCAGGCAGGCAGGCAGGTAGGTAGGCAGGTAGGTAGATGGGGGATAGAGGGAGAAATACGGTAGGTAGGTAGGTAGGTAGGTAGGTAGGTAGGTAGGTAGGTACAGGGATAGAGGAGGGAGAAATTCAGTAGGTAGGTAGGTAGAGAGAGACAGAAAGAGCGAGAGAGAGGGTAAAAATAGTAGGTGGGTAGATAGGGAGGTAGGGAGGTAGGTAGAGGTATAGAGAGAGAGGGAAAATACTGTAGGTATTTTCTACACCAAGGCTCGACCGTTGCCTCCGGCCAACCGGAAGGAAGTCCCTACCTACCTAACTACCTACCTGCCTGCCTGCCTACCTACCTACCTACCTACCTACCTACCTACCTACTGTATTTTCCCTCTCTCTCTATCTTTCTACCTACCTACCTACCTACCGTATTTTCCCTCTCTCTCTATCCCTCTACCTACCTACCTACCTACATACCTACATACCTACATAACTACCTACTCTCTCTCTATCTTTCTGTCTCTCTCTACCTACCTACCTACTGAATCTCTCCCCACTTTCTCTCTCCTCATACCTACCTACCTACCTACCTACCTACCTACTGTATTTTCCCTCTCTCTCTATCTTTCTACCTACCTACCTACCTACCTACCTACCTACCTACCATATTTCTTCCCCCCCTTGATCGCTCTACCTATCTACCTACCTACTGTATTTTCCCTCTCTCTCTATCCCTCTACCTACCTACCTACCTATCTACCTACGTACCTACCTACAGTATTTTCCCTCTCACTCTATCCCTACCTACCTACCTACATACATACCTACTGTATTTCTCCTTCTCTCTCTCTCTTTCTGTCTCTCTCTACCTACCTACCTACTGAATTTCTCCCCCCCTCTATCCCTCTCTGTATTTTCCCTCTCTCTCTATCCCTCTACCTACCTACCCACTGTATTTGTCCCTCTCTTTCTCTATCACTCTACCTACGTACCCACTGTATTTGTCCCTCTCTTTCTCTGTCCCTCTACCTACCTACCTACCTACCTACCTACCTACCTACCTACCTACCTACCTACCTACCTACCTACCTACTGTATTTCTCCCTCTCTCTCTCTATGACTCTACCTACCTACCTACTGTATTTCTCCCTCTTTCACTCTACCTATGTACCTACCTACTGTATTTCTCCCTTTCCCTCTCTCCCTCTCTCTCTCTCTCTACTTACCTACGTACCTACCTTCTGTATTTCTCCCCCCCCCTCTATCCCTCTACCTATCTAACTACCTACATTATTTTCCCTCTCTTCTATCCCTCTACCTACCTAACTATCTACCTACCTACCTACTGTATTTCTACCTCTCTCTCTATCTCTCTCACTCTCTCTACCTACGTACATACCTACCTACCTACCTAACTACCTAGCTAACTACCTACCCAACTACCTACCTACCTAGTGTATTTCTCCCTCTATCACTCTACCTACGTACCTACCTACTGTATTTCTCCCTTTCCCTCTCTCCCTCTACCTACATACCTACCTACCTACCTACCTACCTACCTACCTACCTACCTACCTACCTACCTACCTACCTACCGTATTTTCCCTCTCTCTTTATCCCTCTACCTACCTACCTACCTACCTACCTACCTACCTACCTACCTACGTACCTACCTACCTACATACCTACATAACTACCTACTCTCTCTCTATCTTTCTGTCTCTCTCTACCTACCTACCTACTGAATTCTCCCCCCTCTATCCCTCTACCTTCCTACCTACCTACTGTATTTCTCCCCCTCTCTCTCTCTCTCTCTCTCTCCCTACCTACCTACCTACTGTATTTCTCCCTTTCCCTCTCTCCCCCTACCTACCTACCTACCTACCTACCTACCTACCTACCTACCTACCTACTGTATTTCTCACTCTCTCTCTTTCTGTCTCTCTCTACCTACCTACCTACCTACTGAATTTCTCCCTCCCTATCCCTCTACCTACCTACGTACCTACTGTATTTCTCCCTTTCCCTCTCTCCCTCTACCTACCTACCTACCTACCTACCTACCTACCTACAAACCTACCTACCTACCTACCTACCTACCTACTTACCTACCTACTGTATTTCTCCTTCTCTCTCTTTCTTTCTGTCTCTCTCTACCTAACTACCTACCTATTGAATTTCTCCCCCCATCCCTCTACCTATCTACCTACCTGCTGTATTTCTCCCTCTATCCCTCTACCTACCTACCTATCTACCAACCAACCTACCTACCTACTGTATGTCTCCCTCCCTCTCTCTCTCTCTCTCTCTCTCTCCCTACCTACCTACCTACCTACCTACCTACCTACCTACTGTATTTCTCCCTTTCCCTATCTCCCTCTACCTACCTACGTACCTACCTACCTACCTACCCACCTACCTACCTATTGTATTTCTCCCTCTCTCTATTTCTTTCTGTCTCTCTCTACCTACCTACCTACTGAATTTCTCCCCAGAAATCCCAAGAATATTGCTACACTGAAACAGTTTTGTGAAGAGGAGTGGTCCAAAATTACTCCAGATCGTTGTGCAGGTCTGATCTGCAACTACAGTAACCGTTTGGTTGAAGTTATTGCTGCCAAAGCAGGGTCAACCAGGTAATAAGTCCACCGGTTCACATACTTTTTCCTCCCTGCACTGTGAATGTTTACATGTTATGTTCAATTAAACCATGGCAACATCTAATGTTTGTGTAGTATTATTTTAAGCAGACTGTATTTTGTTATTGTTGTGACTTAGATGAAGTTCAGAGCTCATTTTATGACCAATCCATGAAAAACTCCATGTAATCCCAAGGGGTTCACATACTTTTTCTTGCAACTGTACGTACCTACACACTAACCTACTGTATTTCTCCCTCTCTCTCTATCACTCTAACTACCTACCTACCTACCTACCTACCTACAGTATTTTCCCTCTCTCTCTATCCCTCTACCTACCTACCTACCTACCTACCTACCTACCTACCTACCTACTGTATTTCTCCCTCTATCCCTCTACCTACCTACCTACCTACTGTATTTCTCCCTCTATCCACCTACCTACCTACCTACCTACCTACCTACCTACCTACCTACCTACTGTATTTCTCCCTCTCTCTCTTTCTTTCTGTCTCTCTCTACCTACCTACCTACTGTATTTCTCCCTCTCTCTCTCTTTCTCTACCTACCTACCTACCTACCTACCTCTTGTATTTCTCCCTCTATCCCTCTACCTACGTACCTACCTACTGTATTTTCCCTGTCTCTCTATCCCTCTACCTACCTATGTACCTACCTACCTACCTACTGTATTTCACCCTCTATCCCCCTATCTACCTATCTACCTACGTACCTACCTACAGTATTTTCCCTCTCTCTCTATACCTCTACCTACCTCCCTACCTCCCTATCTACCCACCTACTGTTTTTACCCTCTCTCTCGCTCTTTGTGTCTCTCTCTAACTACCTACCTACTGAATTTCTCCCTCCTCTATCCCTGTACCTACCTACCTACCTACCTACATACCTACTGTATTTCTCCCTATATTTCTCTACCTACCTACCTACCTGCCTACCGTATTTCTCCCTCTATCCCCCATCTACCTACCTGCCTACCTACCTGCCTGCCTACCTACCTGCCTGCCTACCTACCTACCTACCTACCTACCTACCTACCTACCTACCTACCTACCTACCTACTGTATTTGTCTCTGTATCCCTCTACCTACCTACCTACTTACTGTATTTCTCCCTCTATCTCTCTACCTACCTACCTACCTACCTAGCTACCTACCTACCTAGCTACCTACCTACCTACCTACCTACCTACCTACATACTGTATTTTCCCTCTCTCTCTATCCCTCTACCTACCTACCTACCTATCTACCTACGTACCTACCTACAGTATTTTCCCTCTCACTCTATCCCTACCTACCTACCTACATACATACCTACTGTATTTCTCCTTCTCTCTCTCTCTTTCTGTCTCTCTCTACCTACCTACCTACTGAATTTCTCCCCCCCTCTATCCCTCTCTGTATTTTCCCTCTCTCTCTATCCCTCTACCTACCTACCCACCTACCTACCTACCTACTGTATTTCCCTCTCTCTCTCTATCACTCTACCTACGTACCCACTGTATTTGTCCCTCTCTTTCTCTGTCCCTCTACCTACCTACCTACCTACCTACCTACCTACCTACCTACCTACCTACCTACCTACTGTATTTCTCCCTCTCTCTCTCTATGACTCTACCTACCTACCTACTGTATTTCTCCCTCTTTCACTCTACCTATGTACCTACCTACTGTATTTCTCCCTTTCCCTCTCTCCCCCTCTCTCTCTCTCTACCTACCTACCTACCTACTTTATTTCTCCCTTTCCCTCTCTCCCTCTACCTACTTACTTACCTACGTACCTACCTTCTGTATTTCTCCCCCCCCTCTATCCCTCTACCTATCTAACTACCTACATTATTTTCCCTCTCTCTCTATCCCTCTACCTACCTAACTATCTACCTACCTACCTACTGTATTTCTACCTCTCTCTCTATCTCTCTCACTCTCTCTACCTACGTACATACCTACCTAACTACCTAGCTAACTACCTACCCAACTACCTACCTACCTAGTGTATTTCTCCCTCTATCACTCTACCTACGTACCTACCTACTGTATTTCTCCCTTTCCCTCTCCCTCTACCTACCTACCTACCTACCTACCTACCTACCTACCTACCTACCTACCTACCGTATTTTCCCTCTCTCTCTATCCCTCTACCTACCTACCTACCTACCTACATACCTACATAACTACCTACTCTCTCTCTATCTTTCTGTCTCTACCTACCTACCTACCTACTGTATTTCTCCCTTTCCCTCTCTCCCCCTACCTACCTACCTACCTACCTACCTACCTACCTACCTACCTACCTACCTAGCTAGCTAGCTAGCTACCTACTGTATTTCTCACTCTCTCTCTTTCTGTCTCTCTCTACCTACCTACCTACTGAATTTCTCCCTCCCTATCCCTCTACCTACCTACGTACCTACTGTATTTCTCCCTTTCCCTCTCTCCCTCTACCTACCTACCTACCTACCTACCTACCTACCTACTGTATTTCTCCTTCTCTCTCTTTCTTTCTGTCTCTCTCTCTCTACCTACCTACCTATTGAATTTCTCCCCCCCATCCCTCTACCTATCTACCTACCTGCTGTATTTCTCCCTCTATCCCTCTACCTACCTACCTATCTACCAACCAACCTACCTACCTACTGTATGTCTCCCTCTCTCTCTCTCTCTCTCTCTCTCTACCTACCTACCTACCTACCTACCTACCTACCTACTGTATTTCTCCCTTTCCCTATCTCCCTCTACCTACCTACGTACCTACCTACCTACCTACCCACCTACCTACTGTATTTCTCCCTCTCTCTATTTCTTTCTGTCTCTCTCTACCTACCTACCTACTGAATTTCTCCCCGAAATCCCAAGAATATTGCTACACTGAAACAGTTTTGTGAAGAGGAGTGGTCCAAAATTACAGTAGGTAGGTAGGTAATTAGAGGGATAGAGAGGGTGGAGAAATTCAGTAGGTAGGTATGTAGGTAGGTAGGTAGGTAGGTAGGTTGGGGGATAGAGGGGAAATGCAGTAGGTAGGTAGGTAGAGAGACAGAAAGATAGTGAGAGAGAAGGGAAAAAACAGTAGGTGGGTAGGTAGGTAGGTTGGTAGGTAGGTATGGGGAGAGAGAAAGTGGGGAGAGATTCAGTAGGTAGGTAGGTAGAGAGAGACAGAAAGAGAGAGAGAGGGTAAAAACAGTAGGTGGGTAGGTAGGTTGGTAGGTAGGTAGGGAGAGAGAGGGGGGAGAAATACACTAGGTAGGTATGTAGAGATAGACAGAAAGAGAGAGCGAGTGGGTAAAAACAGTAGGTAGGTAGGTAGAGGGATAGAGAGAGAGGGAAAATACTGTAGGAAGGTAGATAGGTAGAGGATGGGAAGTAACGGACTCAGACTCAACCCGACCAAGACCGAGTGGCTGTGGTTTCCGGCTGCCCGATTCAACCAGCTGATTCCATCGCTGGCCATAGGGGGCGAACATCTTGCCCCTGTGGATGGGGTGCGCAACTTGGGTGTCCTCCTGGATGCCCGGCTGTCCATGGAAGATCAAGTGACAGCCGTGGCCAGGAGGGCGTTTTACCAGGTTCGCCTGGTTCGCCAGTTGCGCCCCCTATTGGATCGGGACGCCCTTCGCACAGTCACTCATGCTCTCGTGACATCCCGACTGGACTATTGTAACTCTCTACATGGGGCTCCCCTTGAGGTGCACCCGAAGACTTCAGCTGGTCCAGAATGCAGCCGCGCGAGCAATAATGGGTACCGCAAGGTATACCCATGTAACACCGCTCTTGCGCGAGCTGCACTGGCTACCTGTCGTCTTTCGGGTGCGCTTCAAGGTGTTAGTTCTCATCTTTAAAGCGCTCCATGGCTCGGGACCTAGCTATCTGCGGGATCGGATTCTGTCCCATACATCTTCCCGGCCGATTCGCTCCCACAGAGAGGGACTTCTCCGGGTGCCGTCCACTAGACTTTGTCAGCGGGCGACGCCCAGGGGAAGGGCCTTCTCTGTGGCGGGCCCAGCCCTCTGGAACGACCTTCCCCCCGACATTAGAACAACTACGGACCTCCGCTCCTTCCATCAGACATTAAAAACTCACTTTTTCTGCTTGGCCGGCCTAGGTTAGTCTCTACCTCAGGGGTTAGGGAATGTTAATTTTAAAATGGGGATTTTAGTGCAGGGACAGTTGATTTAATCTGTTTTTATTGTATTTATTTATGTATATATTTTATGTTGTTTTAATTTTCCCTGTGCACCGCTCCGAGTCCCCCTGGGGAGAGGACGCGGTATAGAAAAATAAAATCTATCTATCTATCTATCTAGAGGGATAAAGGGGGGGGGAGAAATATGGTAGGTAGGTAGGTAGGTAGGTCGGTAGGTAGGTAGGTAGGTAGGAAGATAGAGAGAGAGGGAAAATACAGTAGGTAGGTAGATAGGTATAGGGATAGAGGGGGGGAGAAATTCAGTAGGTAGGTAGGTAGAGAGAGATGGAAAGAAAGAGAGAGAGGGAGAAATACAGTAGGTAGGTAGTTAGGTAGGTAGGTATGTAGGTAGAGGGATAGAGGGAGAAATACAGTAGGTAGGTAGGTAGGTAGAGGGATAGAGGGAGAAAAACAGTAGGTAGGTAGGTAGGTAGGTAGGTAGGTAGGTAGGTAGGTAGGTAGGTGGATAGAGGGAGAAATACAGTAGGTAGGTAGGTAGGTAGAGGGATAGAGGGAGAAATACAGTAGGTAGGTAGGTAGGTAGGTAGGTAGGTAGGTAGGTAGGTAGGTAGGTAGGTAGGTAGGGACTTCCTTCCGGTTGGCCGGCGGCAACGGTCGAGCCTTGGTGCTCGTCTGCCGCTTGGTTGCCTCTGCGGCCCCCCAAGGGGCAGGGAGTTGTTTTAAAGGACTCCTGCTGTACGGGTGGCTTGCGGGGAATCCCCCCACCCCGACGGCGGTCGGGGGGGGGGGGTGGCCCCCGCTTCGACCTAGGCGCAGAGGAACGAGTCGCGGGTGGGGGGGGCATCCCCTTTGCCGATGGAGAGCCGGAACAGCTATCGCGTTTAAAGAAGGACTGAAATGCCGGGGCTGAAGGCAACACCGAAGCTCCTGGCTGCAAGGTGGATCGTGAGTGACTCTATTTTAATGCTCTCAACTTTAAGCTTGAAAGAAGAAGGAGGGGGAGTTTGTAAAAAAAACCCTCGGAATGGAAAAAAAAGCGGCATTTAGAAATGTTCCCCAGGCTTGGGGAAGCGGAGAAATCAACATCCGATTCTTTTTAAACCATAAGTGAAAGTCTTTCCTGCACGATCTTAGGGTACTTTGTATCGAACTCTGGCTACAATTAAATTGATTTTCACTCTCGGCGGCTTACAGTGGAGCGGGGGAAGATGGCGTTTCTTTGTTCCCAGGTGATATATTTTTCTGGAAAATTGCTGGCACTCCCTTACATTTGGGACTGTTCTTCTCTCTTTATTAACGGAAGAAAGTAATTGACTAACTGGACCTTTTCCTGTTGTGCCTTCTCTGTTTTTTTATCTACTGTTTTTTACGAATTTGTTTTCTCTATGGACTGTACCTAACTGGATTTATGAGTTCGGACACTGGCTTTTGTTCTCTCCTTGCTTCGCGGACTGCCTCTCCAACAGACGCCATATTAGCGACAAAGACTTAAAACTTTCATTAGTGCTTTAAAAATACAGCTACATCAACTTAAGATTATTTTAATGTTACCTAAAGAAACAGAGATGGAAGCCACACGGTTATCATTAATGGAGGAAACTCTTCAAAACATTTTGAAAGAACTTAAGGAATTCCGGAAAGATAATGTCAGATCAAAATCAGAACTTTTGGAGACACAGAAAGTGCTAATGGAAAATGAACAAAGAATTGATGGTTTGGAGGGGGGGTTGCCTGTGACAAGGGTAGAGCTTAAAAATTCTAGAAATAACTCAGTATATGCCAGAATAAATGAAGTACCCGAAGAGATACGCATTAAATGTGTGAGAGGGCCAACAGGGGAAGGGACCTTGAGAGCGCAGAGAGACGGTTCCTTAATTTATCAACAGAATGTGGTTGCCACCTTGAAACAGATCCCGAAAAAGATTATAGAGATAGGGGGGAATTATTCCTTCTTATTTAAACGATTATTTAAAAAGGGGGTGTGTTTCTGGTGGGTGATGTTCGAGGGAATGTTGGCGTTATGGGAGGGGGGAAGAGTAAAAATTAAAATAACTGCAGAGGCGGATGCCTTTCTTAAGAAAAAAATACTCCCCTATCCTGGAGGATGAAAATGGGGGAACGGAGGGGGCCTCGGCTCCGCCCGCTGGAGGTCAGGGAGAGGATGATACGATTGCCATAAGACTTAGATTTCATAAGTGACTTTTTTCTGTAATAGTATAAATTTTATTTGGATGTTTATAAATGATTGATTGCATAGATTTTAAAATTGAAATATTTGTATCTCTTTCCAATTGGAAGAAAAATGAAAATTTACTGTATTCTCTATTTCTTTTTATGAAGCCTCGGAGGGTGTTAACATCTCCGACATAGAGGTTCTCAATATGTCTTTGTAAACTCCTTATAATCCCTTATCCTTTTTTCTTTATAAAAACTTGTAAAACCCAATAAAACTTTTTCAAAACGTAGGTATGTATGTATGTATGTATGTATGTATGTATGTATGTATGTATGTATGTATGTATTTATTATTTATTTATTTATTTATTTATTTATTTATTTATTTATTCATTCATTCATTCATTCATTCATTCATTCATTCATTTATTTATTTATTTATTTATTTATTTATTTATTTCATTAAATTTATACCCCGCCCTTCTCCTTGTTAGGACCCAGGGCGGCGCACAGGCATTATTTAAAACCACAAAATACAGGTACAGGGATAGAGGAGGGAGAAATTCAGTAGGTAGGTATGTAGGTAGAGTGATAGAGGAAGAAATACAGTAGGTAGGTAGGTAGGTAGGTAGGTAGGTAGGTAGGTAGGTAGGTAGGTAGGTAGGTAGGTAGGTAGGTAGGTTGGTAGGTTGGTAGGTAGGTAGGTAGAGGGATAGAGAAAGAGAGGGACAAATACAGTGGGTACGTAGGTAGAGTGATAGAGAGAGAGAGGGAAATACAGTAGGTAGGTAGGTAGGTGGGTAGGTAGTTAGAGGGATAGAGAGAGAGGGAAAATACAGAGAGGGATAGAGGGGGGGAGAAATTCAGTAGGTAGGTAGGTAGAGAGAGACAGAAAGAGAGAGAGAGAAGGAGAAATACAGTAGGTATGTATGTAGGTAGGTAGGTAGAGGGATAGAGAGAGGGGAAAAACTGTAGGTAGGCAGGTTGGTAGGTAGGTAGGGATAGAGTGAGAGGGGAAATACTGTAGGTAGGTACGTAGGTAGATAGGTAGGTAGGTAGGTAGGTAGAGGGATAGAGAGAGAGGGAAAATACAGTAGGTAGGTAGATAGGTAGAGCGATCAAGGGGGGGAGAAATATGGTAGGTAGGTAGGTAGGTAGGTAGGTAGGTAGGTAGGTAGGTAGAAAGATAGAGAGAGAGGGAAAATACAGTAGGTAGGTAGGTAGGTAGGTAGGTAGGTAGGAAGAGAGAGAGAGAGAGGGAGAAATATAGTAGGTAGGTAGGTAGGTAGGTAGGTAGGTAGGTAGGTAGGTAGGTAGGTAGCTAGCTAGCTAGGTAGGTAGGTAGGTAGGTAGGTAGAGAGATAGAGGGAGAAATAAAGTAAGTAGGTAGGTAGGTAGAGGGATACAGAGACAAATACAGTAGGTAGGTAGGTAGGTAGGTAGGTAGGTAGGTAGGTAGGTAGGTAGGTAGGTAGGCAGGCAGGTAGGTAGGTAGGCAGGTAGGTAGATGGGGGATAGAGGGAGAAATACGGTAGGCAGGTAGGTAGGTAGAGTGATATAGGGAGAAATACAGTAGGTAGGTAGGTGGGTAGGTAGGTAGAGGGATAGAGAGAGAGGGAAAATACAGAGAGGGATAGAGGGGGGAGAAATTCAGTAGGTAGGTAGGTAGAAAGAGACAGAAAGAGAGAGAGAGAAGGAGAAATACAGTAGGTATGTATGTAGGTAGGTAGGTAGGGATAGAGTGAGAGGGAAAATACTGTAGGTAGGTACGTAGGTAGATAGGTAGGTAGGTAGGTAGGTAGGAAGAGAGAGAGAGAGAGGGAGAAATATAGTAGGTAGGTAGGTAGGTAGGTAGGTAGATAGGTAGGTAGAGAGATAGAGGGAGAAATACAGTAAGTAGGTAGGTAGGTAGAGGGATACAGAGACAAATACAGTAGGTAGGTAGGTAGGTAGGTAGGTAGGTAGGTAGGTAGGTAGGTAGGTAGGTAGGTAGGTAGGTAGGTAGGCAGGCAGGCAGGCAGGTAGGTAGGTAGGCAGGTAGGTAGATGGGGGATAGAGGGAGAAATACGGTAGGCAGGTAGGTAGGTAGAGTGATATAGGGAGAAATACAGTAGGTAGGTAGGTAGGTAGGTAGGTACAGGGATAGAGGAGGGAGAAATTCAGTAGGTAGGTAGGTAGAGAGAGACAGAAAGAGCGAGAGAGAGGGTAAAAACAGTAGGTGGGTAGATAGGGAGGTAGGGAGGTAGGTAGAGGTATAGAGAGAGAGGGAAAATACTGTAGGTAGGTACGTAGGTAGATAGGTAGATAGGGGGATAGAGGGTGAAATACAGTAGGTAGGTAGGTAGGTACATAGGTAGGTAGAGGGATAGAGAGACAGGGAAAATACAGTAGGTAGGTACGTAGGTAGAGGGATAGAGGGAGAAATACAAGAGGTAGGTAGGTAGGTAGGTAGGTAGAGAAAGAGAGAGAGAGGGAGAAATACGGTAGGTAGGTAGGTAGAGAGAGACAGAAAGAAAGAGAGAGAGGGAGAAATACAGTAGGTAGGTAGGTAGGTAGGTAGGTAGGTAGGTAGGTAGGTAGGTAGTTAGGTAGGTAGGTAGGTAGGTGGAGAGAGGGAAAGGGAGAAATACAGTAGGTAGGTAGATAGGTAGAGGGATAAGGGGGGGAGAAATTCAGTAGGTAGGTAGGTAGAGAGAGACAGAAAGAGAGAGAGAGTAGGTAGGGAGGTAGGGAGGTAGGTAGGTACAGGGATAGAGAGAGAGGGAAAATACTGTAGGGAGGTACGTAGGTAGGTAGGTAGGTAGGTAGGTAGGTAGGTAGGTAGGTAGGTAGGTAGAGGGAGAGAGGGAAAGGGAGAAATACAGTAGGTAGGTAGGTAGATAGGTAGGTAGGTAGGTAGGTAGGTAGAGGGATAGAAGGAGAAATACAGTAGGTAGGTAGATAGGTAGAGGGATAGGGAGGGAGAAATTCAGTAGGTAGGTAGGTAGAGAGAGACAGAAAGAGAGAGAGGGAGAAATACAGTAGGTAGGTAGGTAGGTAGGTAGGTAGGTAGGTAGGTAGGTAGGTAGGTAGGTAGGTAGGTAGGTGGAGAGAGGGAAAGGGAGAAATACAGTAGGTAGGTAGATAGGTAGAGGGATAAGGGGGGGGAGAAATTCAGTAGGTAGGTAGGTAGAGAGAGACAGAAAGAGAGAGAGAGAGTAGGTAGGGAGGTAGGGAGGTAGGTAGGGAGAGGGATAGAGAGAGAGGGAAAATACTGTAGGGAGGTACGTAGGTAGGTAGGTAGGTAGGTAGGTAGGTAGGTAGGTAGGTAGGTAGGTAGAGGGAGAGAGGGAAAGGGAGAAATACAGTAGGTAGGTAGGTAGGTAGGTAGGTAGGTAGGTAGAGGGAGAGAGGGAAAGGGAGAAATACAGTAGGTTCGTAGGTAGGTAGAGGGATAGGGAGGGAGAAATTCAGTAGGTAGGTAGGTAGAGAGAGAAAGAAAGAGAGAGAGTGAGAAATACAATAGGTAGCTAGGTAGCTAGGTAGGTAGGTAGGTAGGTAGGGGGAGAGAGGGAAAGGGAGAAATACAGTAGGTAGGTAGAGAGAGAGAGAGAGAGAGAGGGAGGGAGAAATACAGTAGGTAGGTAGGAAGGTAGAGGGATAGAGGGGGGAGAAATTCAGTAGGTAGGTAGGTAGAGAGAGACAGAAAGATAGAGAGAGAGTAGGTAGTTATGTAGGTATGTAGGTATGTAGGTAGGTAGGTAGGTAGAGGGATAGAGAGAGAGGGAAAATACGGTAGGTAGGTAGGTAGGTAGGTAGGTAGGTAGGTAGGTAGGTAGGTAGGTAGGTAGGTAGGTAGTTAGAGGGAGAGAGGGAGAGAGGGAAAGGGAGAAATACAGTAGGTAGGTACGTAGGTAGAGTGATAGAGGGAGAAATACGCTAGGTAGGTAGGTAGTTGGGTAGGTAGTTAGCTAGGTAGGTAGGTATGTACGTAGGTAGAGAGAGTGAGAGAGATAGAGAGAGAGGTAGAAATACAGTAGGTAGGTAGGTAGATAGTTAGGTAGGTAGAGGGATAGAGAGAGAGGGAAAATAATGTAGGTAGTTAGATAGGTAGAGGGATAGAGGGGGGGAGAAATACAGAAGGTAGGTACGTAGGTAAGTAAGTAGGTAGAGGGAGAGAGGGAAAGTGAGAAATAAAGTAGGTGGGTAGGTAGAGAGAGAGAGAGAGAGGGAGAGAGGGAAAGGGAGAAATACAGTAGGTAGGTACATAGGTAGAGTGAAAGAGGGAGAAATACAGTAGGTAGGTAGGTAGAGTCATAGAGAGAGAGAGGGAGAAATACAGTAGGTAGGTAGGTAGGTAGAGGGATAGAGACAGAGGGAAAATGCAGTAGGTAGGTAGATAGGTAGAGGGATAGGGAGGGGAGAAATTCAGTAGGTAGGTAGGTAGGTAGAGACAGAAAGAGAGAGAGATAAAATGCTTTACAGATGGTATTTAGATCTTAAGAATTATGTATATATTCTAATGTTTAACCAAAATGTTGAAGGTGTGGGTGTTTATGATGGGTTTGTTATAAGGTTTCTTAAAAAAAAAAAGTATTAGATAGTTACTAGGTATTTTAGGCAAGAATGAGTACATTGCTAAGGAGATATGTAAGGGGTATAATGTGAACAGAGAAGATAATATCGGGGTTGTTTGGAATTATTAGAGTGGTGTATAGTGGACGTCAGGGGGGTGGGTTGGAGTGGGAGGTGGGGGAGGGTTAGGGTGGTCAGGGGAGGGAAATATATTTGCATAATTAGCTTAGAAGATGGGGATAACTGGATAATACTATTTTGTGTGTAATTCATATTTTGAGGGTTGGGATGAGGGGGGTATAATACTTTGATTTATTTTACATGTATCGGGAGGGGGGGAAAGGCGAAAAGTTTGTTTTTGTAAAACTCTTTCAATAAAAAAAAGAAAGAGAGAGAGAAATACACTAGGTAGGTAGGTAGGTAGTTAGGTTGGTAGTTAGGTAGGCAGTTAAGTAGGTAGGTAGGTATGTACGTAGGTAGAGAGAGTGAGAGAGATAGAGAGAGAGGTAGAAATACAGTAGTTAGGTAGGTAGGTAGGTAGGTAGGTAGGTAGGTAGGTAGGTAGGTAGGTAGGTAGAGGGATAGAGACAGGGGGAAAATACAGTAGGTAGGTAGATAGGTAGAGGGATAGGAAGGGGTAGGGGTAGGTAGGTAGGTAGAGACAGAAAGAGAGAGAGAGAGAGAAATACACTAGGTAGGTAGGTAGGTAGTTAGGTTGGTAGGTAGGTAGGTAGGTAGGTAGGTAGGTAGGTAGGTAGGTAGGTAGAGGGAGAGAGGGAAAGGGAGAAATACAGTAGGTAGGTTCGTTGGTAAGTAAGTAGGGAGAGGGACAGAGGGAAATTCAGTAGGTAGGTAGGTAGAGAGAGTTAGAAAGAAAGAGAGAAAGGGAGAAATACAGTAGGTAGGTAGGTAGGTAGGTAGGTAGGTAGGTAGGTAGGTAGGTAGGTAGGTAAGTAGGTAGGGGGAGAGAGGGAAAGGGAGAAATACAGTAGGTAGGTAGATAGGTAGAGGGATAGAGGGGGCAGAAATTCAGTAGGTAGGTAGGTAGGTAGAGAGAGATAGAAAGAAAGAGAGAGAGGGAGAAATACAGTAGGTAGGTAGGTAGAGGGATAGAGACAGAGGGAAAATGCAGTAGGTAGGTAGATAGGTAGAGGGATAGGGAGGGGAGAAATTCAGTAGGTAGGTAGGTAGGTAGAGACAGAGGGTTGGGATGAGGGGGGGTATAATACATGTATTTGATTTATTTTACATGTATCGGGAGCGGGGGGAAAGGGGAAAAGTTTGTTTTTCTAAAAAAAAAGAAAGAGAGAGAGAAATACACTAGGTAGGTAGGTAGGTAGTTAGGTTGGTAGTTAGGTAGGCAGTTAAGTAGGTAGGTAGGTATGTACGTAGGTAGAGAGAGTGAGAGAGATAGAGAGAGAGGTAGAAATACAGTAGGTAGGTAGGTAGGTAGGTAGGTAGGTAGGTAGGTAGGTAGGTAGGTAGGTAGGTAGGTAGGTAGGTAGGTTGGTAGGTAGGTAGAGGGACAGAGAAAGAGAGGGACAAATACAGTGGGTACGTAGGTAGAGTGATAGAGAGAGAGAGGGAAATACAGTAGGTAGGTAGGTAGGTGGGTAGGTAGGTAGAGGGATAGAGAGAGAGGGAAAATACAGAGAGGGATAGAGGGGGGGAGAAATTCAGTAGGTAGGTAGGTAGAGAGAGACAGAAAGAGAGAGAGAGAAGGAGAAATACAGTAGGTATGTAGGTAGGTATGTAGGTAGGGATAGAGTGAGAGGGAAAATACTGTAGGTAGGTACGTAGGTAGATAGGTAGGTAGGTAGGTAGGTAGGTAGGTAGGTAGGTAGGCAGGTAGGTAGGTAGGAAGAGAGAGAGAGAGGGAGAAATATAGTAGGTAGGTAGCTAGGTAGCTAGGTAGCTAGGTAGCTAGGTAGCTAGGTAGCTAGGTAGCTAGGTAGCTAGGTAGAGAGATAGAGGGAGAAATACAGTAAGTAGGTAGGTAGGTAGAGGGATACAGAGACAAATACAGTAGGTAGGTAGGTAGGTAGGTAGGTAGGTAGGTAGGTAGGTAGGTAGGTAGGTAGGTAGGGTGGAGGATAGAGCGAAAATTACAGTAGGTAGGTAGGTAGGTAGGTAGGTAGGTAGGTAGGTAGGTAGGTAGGTACAGGTCTGGAAGGTGGGAGAAATTCAGTAGGTAGGTAGGTAGAGTGATAGAGAGAGAGGGAGAAATACAGTAGGTAGGTAGATAGGTAGAGGGAGAGAGGGAGGAGAAATTCAGTAGGTAGGTAGGTAGAGAGAGATAGAAAGAAAGAGAGAGAGGGAGAAATACAGTAGGTAGGTAGGTAGGTAGGTAGCTAGGTAGATAGGTAGAGGGATAAGGGGGGGGGGAGAAATTCAGTAGGTAGGTAGGTAGAGAGAGACAGAAAGAGAGAGAGAGTAGGTAGGGAGGTAGGGAGGTAGGTAGGTACAGGGATAGAGAGAGAGGGAAAATACTGTAGGGAGGTACGTAGGTAGGTAGGTAGGTAGAGGGAGAGAGGGAAAGGGAGAAATACAGTAGGTAGGTGGGTTGGCAGGTAGGTAGGTAGGGAAAGAGAGAGAGAGAGGGAGAAATACAGAAGGTAGGTAGGTAGGGAGAGGGAGAGAGGGAAAGGGAGAAATACAGTAGGTAGGTAGGTAGATAGGTAGGTAGGTAGGTAGAGGGATAGAAGGAGAAATACAGTAGGTAGGTAGATAGGTAGAGGGATAGGGAGGGAGAAATTCAGTAGGTAGGTAGGTAGAGAGAGACAGAAAGAGAGAGAGGGAGAAATACAGTAGGTAGGTAGGTAGGTAGGTAGGTAGGTAGGTAGGTAGGTAGGTAGGTAGGTAGGTAGGTAGGTGGAGAGAGGGAAAGGGAGAAATACAGTAGGTAGGTAGATAGGTAGAGGGATAAGGGGGGGGGAGAAATTCAGTAGGTAGGTAGGTAGAGAGAGACAGAAAGAGAGAGAGAGAGTAGGTAGGGAGGTAGGGAGGTAGGTAGGGAGAGGGATAGAGAGAGAGGGAAAATACTGTAGGGAGGTAGGTAGGTAGGTAGGTAGGTAGGTAGGTAGGTAGGTAGGTAGGTAGAGGGAGAGAGGGAAAGGGAGAAATACAGTAGGTAGGTAGGTAGGTAGGTAGGTAGGTAGGTAGGTAGGTAGAGGGAGAGAGGGAAAGGGAGAAATACAGTAGGTTCGTAGGTAGGTAGAGGGATAGGGAGGGAGAAATTCAGTAGGTAGGTAGGTAGAGAGAGAAAGAAAGAGAGAGAGTGAGAAATACAATAGGTAGCTAGGTAGCTAGGTAGGTAGGTAGGTAGGTAGGGGGAGAGAGGGAAAGGGAGAAATACAGTAGGTAGGTAGAGAGAGAGAGAGAGAGAGAGGGAGGGAGAAATACAGTAGGTAGGTAGGAAGGTAGAGGGATAGAGGGGGGAGAAATTCAGTAGGTAGGTAGGTAGAGAGAGACAGAAAGATAGAGAGAGAGTAGGTAGTTATGTAGGTATGTAGGTATGTAGGTAGGTAGGTAGGTAGAGGGATAGAGAGAGAGGGAAAATACGGTAGGTAGGTAGGTAGGTAGGTAGGTAGGTAGGTAGGTAGGTAGGTAGGTAGGTAGGTAGGTAGGTAGTTAGAGGGAGAGAGGGAAAGGGAGAAATACAGTAGGTAGGTACGTAGGTAGAGTGATAGAGGGAGAAATACGCTAGGTAGGTAGGTAGTTGGGTAGGTAGTTAGCTAGGTAGGTAGGTATGTACGTAGGTAGAGAGAGTGAGAGAGATAGAGAGAGAGGTAGAAATACAGTAGGTAGGTAGGTAGATAGTTAGGTAGGTAGAGGGATAGAGAGAGAGGGAAAATAATGTAGGTAGTTAGATAGGTAGAGGGATAGAGGGGGGGAGAAATACAGAAGGTAGGTACGTAGGTAAGTAAGTAGGTAGAGGGAGAGAGGGAAAGTGAGAAATAAAGTAGGTGGGTAGGTAGAGAGAGAGAGAGAGAGGGAGAGAGGGAAAGGGAGAAATACAGTAGGTAGGTACATAGGTAGAGTGAAAGAGGGAGAAATACAGTAGGTAGGTAGGTAGAGTCATAGAGAGAGAGAGGGAGAAATACAGTAGGTAGGTAGGTAGGTAGAGGGATAGAGACAGAGGGAAAATGCAGTAGGTAGGTAGATAGGTAGAGGGATAGGGAGGGGAGAAATTCAGTAGGTAGGTAGGTAGGTAGAGACAGAAAGAGAGAGAGATAAAATGCTTTACAGATGGTATTTAGATCTTAAGAATTATGTATATATTCTAATGTTTAACCAAAATGTTGAAGGTGTGGGTGTTTATGATGGGTTTGTTATAAGGTTTCTTAAAAAAAAAAAGTATTAGATAGTTACTAGGTATTTTAGGCAAGAATGAGTACATTGCTAAGGAGATATGTAAGGGGTATAATGTGAACAGAGAAGATAATATCGGGGTTGTTTGGAATTATTAGAGTGGTGTATAGTGGACGTCAGGGGGGTGGGTTGGAGTGGGAGGTGGGGGAGGGTTAGGGTGGTCAGGGGAGGGAAATATATTTGCATAATTAGCTTAGAAGATGGGGATAACTGGATAATACTATTTTGTGTGTAATTCATATTTTGAGGGTTGGGATGAGGGGGGTATAATACTTTGATTTATTTTACATGTATCGGGAGGGGGGGAAAGGCGAAAAGTTTGTTTTTGTAAAACTCTTTCAATAAAAAAAAAGAAAGAGAGAGAGAAATACACTAGGTAGGTAGGTAGGTAGTTAGGTTGGTAGTTAGGTAGGCAGTTAAGTAGGTAGGTAGGTATGTACGTAGGTAGAGAGAGTGAGAGAGATAGAGAGAGAGGTAGAAATACAGTAGTTAGGTAGGTAGGTAGGTAGGTAGGTAGGTAGGTAGGTAGGTAGGTAGGTAGGTAGGTAGGTAGAGGGATAGAGACAGGGGGAAAATACAGTAGGTAGGTAGATAGGTAGAGGGATAGGAAGGGGTAGGGGTAGGTAGGTAGGTAGAGACAGAAAGAGAGAGAGAGAGAGAAATACACTAGGTAGGTAGGTAGGTAGTTAGGTTGGTAGGTAGGTAGGTAGGTAGGTAGGTAGGTAGGTAGGTAGAGGGAGAGAGGGAAAGGGAGAAATACAGTAGGTAGGTTCGTTGGTAAGTAAGTAGGGAGAGGGACAGAGGGAAATTCAGTAGGTAGGTAGGTAGAGAGAGTTAGAAAGAAAGAGAGAAAGGGAGAAATACAGTAGGTAGGTAGGTAGGTAGGTAGGTAGGTAGGTAGGTAGGTAGGTAGGTAGGTAGGTAAGTAGGTAGGGGGAGAGAGGGAAAGGGAGAAATACAGTAGGTAGGTAGATAGGTAGAGGGATAGAGGGGGCAGAAATTCAGTAGGTAGGTAGGTAGGTAGAGAGAGATAGAAAGAAAGAGAGAGAGGGAGAAATACAGTAGGTAGGTAGGTAGAGGGATAGAGACAGAGGGAAAATGCAGTAGGTAGGTAGATAGGTAGAGGGATAGGGAGGGGAGAAATTCAGTAGGTAGGTAGGTAGGTAGAGACAGAGGGTTGGGATGAGGGGGGGTATAATACATGTATTTGATTTATTTTACATGTATCGGGAGGGGGGGGAAAGGGGAAAAGTTTGTTTTTCTAAAAAAAAAGAAAGAGAGAGAGAAATACACTAGGTAGGTAGGTAGGTAGTTAGGTTGGTAGTTAGGTAGGCAGTTAAGTAGGTAGGTAGGTATGTACGTAGGTAGAGAGAGTGAGAGAGATAGAGAGAGAGGTAGAAATACAGTAGGTAGGTAGGTAGGTAGGTAGGTAGGTAGGTAGGTAGGTAGGTAGGTAGGTAGGTAGGTAGAGGGATAGAGACAAGGGGGAAATACAGTAGGTAGGTAGATAGGTAGAGGGATAGGGAGGGGTAGGGGTAGGTAGGTAGGTAGAGACAGAAAGAGAGAGAGAGAGAGAAATACACATGTTAGGTAGGTAGGTAGTTAGGTAGGTAGTTAGGTAGGTAGGTAGAGGGAGAGAGGGAAAGGGAGAAATACAGTAGGTAGGTACGTTGGTAAGTAAGTAGGGAGAGGGACAGAGGGAAATTCAGTAGGTAGGTAGGTAGAGAGAGTTAGAAAGAAAGAGAGAGAAGGAGAAATACAGTAGGTAGGTAGGTAGGTAGGTAAGTAGGTAGGGGGAGAGAGGGAAAGGAAGAAATACAGTAGGTAGGTAGATAGGTAGAGGGATAGAGGGGGCAGAAATTCAGTAGGTAGGTAGGTAGGTAGGTAGAGAGAGATAGAAAGAAAGAGAGAGAGGGAGAAATACAGTAGGTAGGTAGGTAGGTAGGTAGGTAGGTAGGTAGGTAGGTAGGTAGGTAGGTAGGTAGGTACAGGTCTGGAGGGTGGGAGAGATTCAGTAGGTAGGTAGGTAGGTAGAGTGATAGAGAGAGAGGGAGAAATACAGTAGGTAGGTAGGTAGTTACAGGGATAGAGGGGGGGAGAGATTCAGTAGGTAGGGAGGGAGGGAGGGAGGGAGAGAGACACAGAAAGAGAGAGAGGGGGGGTAAAAACAGTAGGTGGGTAGGTAGGTTGGTAGTTAAGGAGAGAGAGGGGGGAGAAATACAGTAGTTAGGTAGGTAGGTAGGTTGGTAGAGGGATAGAGGGAGAAATACAGTAGGTAGGTAGGTAGGTAGGTAGGTAGGTAGGTAGGTAGGTAGGTAGGTAGGTAGGTAGGTAGGTAGGTTGGAGGATAGAGCGAAAATTACAGTAGGTAGGTAGGTAGGTAGGTAGGTAGGTAGGTAGGTAGGTAGGTAGGTAGGTAGGTAGGTAGGTAGGTAGGTAGGTAGGTAGGTAGGTAGGTTGGAGGATAGAGCGAAAATTACAGTAGGTAGGTAGGTAGGTAGGTAGGAAGGTAGGTAGGTAGGTAGGTAGGTAGGTAGGTAGGTAGGTAGGTACAGGTCTGGAAGGTGGGAGAGATTCAGTAGGTAGGTAGGTAGAGAGATAGAGAGAGAGGGAGAAATACAGTAGGTAGGTAGGTAGGTACAGGGATAGAGGGGGGAGAGATGCAGTAGGTAGGTAGGGAGAGAGACACACAAAGAGAGAGAGAGAGGGTAAAAACAGTAGGTAGGTAGGTAGGTAGGTTGGTAGTTAAGGAGAGAGGGGGGGAGAAATACAGTAGGTAGGTAGGTAGGTAGGTAGGTAGGTAGGTAGGTAGGTAGGTAGGTAGGTAGGTAGGTTGGAGGATAGAGCGAAAATTACAGTAGGTAGGTAGGTAGGTAGGTAGGTAGGTAGGTAGGTAGGTAGGTAGGTAGGTAGGTAGGTAGGTAGGTAGGTAGGTACAGGTCTGGAAGGTGGGAGAGATTCAGTAGGTAGGTAGGTAGAGAGATAGAGAGAGACGGAGAAATACAGTAGGTAGGTAGGTAGGTACAGGGATAGATGGGGGAGAGATGCAGTAGGTAGGTAGGGAGAGAGACACACAAAGAGAGAGAGAGAGGGTAAAAACAGTAGGTAGGTAGGTAGGTAGGTAGGTAGGTTGGTAGTTAAGGAGAGGGGGGGGGAGAAATACAGTAGGTAGGTAGGTAGGTAGGTAGGTAGGTAGGTAGGTAGGTAGGTAGGTGGAGAGAGGGAAAGGGAGAAATACAGTAGGTAGGTAGATAGGTAGAGGGATAGAGGGGGGAGAAATTCAGTAGGTAGGTAGGTAGAGAGAGATAGAAAGAAAGAGAGAGAGGGAGAAATACAGTAGGTAGGTAGGTAGGTAGCTAGGTAGGTAGGTAGGTAGGTAGGTCGGTGGAGAGAGGGAAAGGGAGAAATACAGTAGGTAGGTAGTTAGGTAGGTAGAGGGATAGAGGGAGAAATACAGTAGGTAGGTAGGTAGGTAGGTAGGTAGGTAGGTAGGTAAGTAAGTAGGTAGGTAGGTAGGTTGGAGGATAGAGCGAAAATTACAGTAGGTAGGTAGGTAGGTAGAGGTCTGGAGGGTGGGAGATATTCAGTGGGTAGGTAGGTAGAGTGATAGAGAGAGAGGGAGAAATATCGTAGGTAGGTAGGTAGGTACAGTGATAGAGGGGGGGAGAGATTCAGTAGGTAGGTAGGGAGGTAGGTAGGGAGAGAGACACAGAAAGAGAGAGAGAGGGGGTAAAAACAGTAGGTGGGTAGGTAGGTTGGTAGTTAAGGAGAGAGAGAGAGGGGGAGAAATACAATAGGTAGGTAGGTAGGTAGGTAGGTAGGTAGGTAGGTAGGTAGGTAGGTAGGTTGGTAGAGGGATAGAGGGAGAAATACAGTTGGTAGGTAGGTAGGTAGGTAGGTAGGTAGGTAGGTAGGTAGGTAGGTAGAAAGATAGAGAGAGAGGGAAAATACAGTAGGTAGGTAGATAGGTAGAGGGAGAAGGAGGGAGAAATTCAGTAGGTAGGTAGGTAGAGAGAGACAGAAAGAAAGAGGGAGAGGGAGAAATACAGTAGGTAGGTAGGTAGGTAGGTAGAGTGATAGAGGGAAATATACAGTAGGTGGGTAGGTAGGTAGGTAGGTAGGTACAGGGATAGAGGGGGGGAGAAATTCAGTAGGTAGGTAGGTAGAGAGAGACAGAAAGAGAGAGAGAGAGAGAGGGTAAAAACAGTAGGTGGGTAGGTAGGTTGGTAGGTAGGTAGGGAGAGAGATGGGGGAGAAATACACTAGGTAGGTAGGTAGGTAGGTAGGTAGGTAGGTAGGTAGGTAGAGGGATAGAGAGAGAGGGAGAAATACAGTAGTTAGGTAGGTAGAGGGTTAGAGAGAGGGGGGAGAAATACGGTAGGTAGGTAGGTAGGTAGGTAAGTAGGTAGGTAGGTATAAAGATAGAGAGAGAGGGAAAATACAGTAGGTAGGTAGGTAATTAGAGGGATAGAGAGGGTGGAGAAATTCAGTAGGTAGGTAGGTAGTTAGGTAGGTAGGTAGGTAGGTAGGTTGGGGGATAGAGGGAAA
The DNA here is from genome assembly GCA_039707465.1 of Rhabdophis nuchalis. NCBI lineage: Eukaryota > Metazoa > Chordata > Lepidosauria > Squamata > Natricidae > Rhabdophis > Rhabdophis nuchalis. The sequence continues at coordinate 165,782 of JBDLLF010000061.1, forward strand.
ATGCAGTAGGTAGGTAGGTAGAGAGACAGAAAGATAGTGAGAGAGAAGGGAAAAAACAGTAGGTGGGTAGGTAGGTTGGTAGGTAGGTATGGGGAGAGAGAAAGTGGGGAGAGATTCAGTAGGTAGGTAGGTAGAGAGAGACAGAAAGAGAGAGAGAGGGTAAAAACAGTAGGTGGGTAGGTAGGTTGGTAGGTAGGTAGGGAGAGAGAGGGGGGAGAAATACACTAGGTAGGTATGTAGAGATAGACAGAAAGAGAGAGCGAGTGGGTAAAAACAGTAGGTAGGTAGGTAGAGGGATAGAGAGAGAGGGAAAATACTGTAGGAAGGTAGATAGGTAGAGGATGGGAAGTAACGGACTCAGACTCAACCCGACCAAGACCGAGTGGCTGTGGTTTCCGGCTGCCCGATTCAACCAGCTGATTCCATCGCTGGCCATAGGGGGCGAACATCTTGCCCCTGTGGATGGGGTTTGCGCAACTTGGGTGTCCTCCTGGATGCCCGGCTGTCCATGGAAGATCAAGTGACAGCCGTGGCCAGGAGGGCGTTTTACCAGGTTCGCCTGGTTCGCCAGTTGCGCCCCCTATTGGATCGGGACGCCCTTCGCACAGTCACTCATGCTCTCGTGACATCCCGACTGGACTATTGTAACTCTCTACATGGGGCTCCCCTTGAGGTGCACCCGAAGACTTCAGCTGGTCCAGAATGCAGCCGCGCGAGCAATAATGGGTACCGCAAGGTATACCCATGTAACACCGCTCTTGCGCGAGCTGCACTGGCTACCTGTCGTCTTTCGGGTGCGCTTCAAGGTGTTAGTTCTCATCTTTAAAGCGCTCCATGGCTCGGGACCTAGCTATCTGCGGGATCGGATTCTGTCCCATACATCTTCCCGGCCGATTCGCTCCCACAGAGAGGGACTTCTCCGGGTGCCGTCCACTAGACTTTGTCAGCGGGCGACGCCCAGGGGAAGGGCCTTCTCTGTGGCGGGCCCAGCCCTCTGGAACGACCTTCCCCCCGACATTAGAACAACTACGGACCTCCGCTCCTTCCGTCAGACATTAAAAACTCACTTTTTCTGCTTGGCCGGCCTAGGTTAGTCTCTACCTCAGGGGTTAGGGAATGTTAATTTTAAAATGGGGATTTTAGTGCAGGGACAGTTGATTTAATCTGTTTTTATTGTATTTATTTATGTATATATTTTATGTTGTTTTAATTTTCCCTGTGCACCGCTCCGAGTCCCCCTGGGGAGAGGACGCGGTATAGAAAAATAAAATCTATCTATCTATCTATCTAGAGGGATAAAGGGGGGGGGGGAGAAATATGGTAGGTAGGTAGGTAGGTAGGTCGGTAGGTAGGTAGGTAGGTAGGAAGATAGAGAGAGAGGGAAAATACAGTAGGTAGGTAGATAGGTATAGGGATAGAGGGGGGGAGAAATTCAGTAGGTAGGTAGGTAGAGAGAGATGGAAAGAAAGAGAGAGAGGGAGAAATACAGTAGGTAGGTAGTTAGGTAGGTAGGTATGTAGGTAGAGGGATAGAGGGAGAAATACAGTAGGTAGGTAGGTAGGTAGAGGGATAGAGGGAGAAAAACAGTAGGTAGGTAGGTAGGTAGGTAGGTAGGTAGGTGGATAGAGGGAGAAATACAGTAGGTAGGTAGGTAGGTAGAGGGATAGCGGGAGAAATACAGTAGGTAGGTAGGTAGGTAGGTAGGTAGGTAGGTAGGTAGGTAGGTAGGTAGGTAGGTAGGTAGGGACTTCCTTCCGGTTGGCCGGCGGCAACGGTCGAGCCTTGGTGCTCGTCTGCCGCTTGGTTGCCTCTGCGGCCCCCCAAGGGGCAGGGAGTTGTTTTAAAGGACTCCTGCTGTACGGGTGGCTTGCGGGGAATCCCCCCACCCCGACGGCGGTCGGGGGGGGGGGTGGCCCCCGCTTCGACCTAGGCGCAGAGGAACGAGTCGCGGGTGGGGGGGGCATCCCCTTTGCCGATGGAGAGCCGGAACAGCTATCGCGTTTAAAGAAGGACTGAAATGCCGGGGCTGAAGGCAACACCGAAGCTCCTGGCTGCAAGGTGGATCGTGAGTGACTCTATTTTAATGCTCTCAACTTTAAGCTTGAAAGAAGAAGGAGGGGGAGTTTGTAAAAAAAACCCTCGGAATGGAAAAAAAAGCGGCATTTAGAAATGTTCCCCAGGCTTGGGGAAGCGGAGAAATCAACATCCGATTCTTTTTAAACCATAAGTGAAAGTCTTTCCTGCACGATCTTAGGGTACTTTGTATCGAACTCTGGCTACAATTAAATTGATTTTCACTCTCGGCGGCTTACAGTGGAGCGGGGGAAGATGGCGTTTCTTTGTTCCCAGGTGATATATTTTTCTGGAAAATTGCTGGCACTCCCTTACATTTGGGACTGTTCTTCTCTCTTTATTAACGGAAGAAAGTAATTGACTAACTGGACCTTTTCCTGTTGTGCCTTCTCTGTTTTTTTATCTACTGTTTTTTACGAATTTGTTTTCTCTATGGACTGTACCTAACTGGATTTATGAGTTCGGACACTGGCTTTTGTTCTCTCCTTGCTTCGCGGACTGCCTCTCCAACAGACGCCATATTAGCGACAAAGACTTAAAACTTTCATTAGTGCTTTAAAAATACAGCTACATCAACTTAAGATTATTTTAATGTTACCTAAAGAAACAGAGATGGAAGCCACACGGTTATCATTAATGGAGGAAACTCTTCAAAACATTTTGAAAGAACTTAAGGAATTCCGGAAAGATAATGTCAGATCAAAATCAGAACTTTTGGAGACACAGAAAGTGCTAATGGAAAATGAACAAAGAATTGATGGTTTGGAGGGGGGGTTGCCTGTGACAAGGGTAGAGCTTAAAAATTCTAGAAATAACTCAGTATATGCCAGAATAAATGAAGTACCCGAAGAGATACGCATTAAATGTGTGAGAGGGCCAACAGGGGAAGGGACCTTGAGAGCGCAGAGAGACGGTTCCTTAATTTATCAACAGAATGTGGTTGCCACCTTGAAACAGATCCCGAAAAAGATTATAGAGATAGGGGGGAATTATTCCTTCTTATTTAAACGATTATTTAAAAAGGGGGTGTGTTTCTGGTGGGTGATGTTCGAGGGAATGTTGGCGTTATGGGAGGGGGGAAGAGTAAAAATTAAAATAACTGCAGAGGCGGATGCCTTTCTTAAGAAAAAAATACTCCCCTATCCTGGAGGATGAAAATGGGGGAACGGAGGGGGCCTCGGCTCCGCCCGCTGGAGGTCAGGGAGAGGATGATACGATTGCCATAAGACTTAGATTTCATAAGTGACTTTTTTCTGTAATAGTATAAATTTTATTTGGATGTTTATAAATGATTGATTGCATAGATTTTAAAATTGAAATATTTGTATCTCTTTCCAATTGGAAGAAAAATGAAAATTTACTGTATTCTCTATTTCTTTTTATGAAGCCTCGGAGGGTGTCAACATCTCCGACATAGAGGTTCTCAATATGTCTTTGTAAACTCCTTATAATCCCTTATTCTTTTTTCTTTATAAAAACTTGTAAAACCCAATAAAACTTTTTCAAAACGTATGTATGTATGTATGTATGTATGTATGTATGTATGTATGTATGTATGTATTATTTATGTATTTATTTATTTATTTATTTATTTATTTATTTATTTATTTATTTATTTATTTATTTATTTATTTATTTATTTATTTATTTATTTATTTATTTATTTATTTATTTATTTATTTATTTATTTATTTATTTATTTATTTATTTATTTATTCATTCATTCATTCATTCATTCATTCATTCATTCATTCATTCATTTATTTATTTATTTATTTATTTATTTCATTAAATTTATACCCCGCCCTTCTCCTTGTTAGGACCCAGGGCGGAGCACAGGCATTATTTAAAACCACAAAATACAGCTACAGGGATAGAGGGGGGAGAAATTCAGTAGGTAGGTATGTAGGTAGAGTGATAGAGGAAGAAATACAGTAGGTAGGTTGGTAGGTAGGTAGGTAGGTAGGTAGGTTGGTAGGTAGGTAGGTAGGTAGGTAGGTAGGTAGAGGGATAGAAGGAGAAATACTGTAGGTAGGTAGGTAGGCAGGTAGGTAGATGGGGGATAGAGGGAGAAATACGGTAGGCAGGTAGGTAGGTAGAGTGATATAGGGAGAAATTCAGTAGGTAGGTAGAGAGAGACAGAAAGAGCGAGAGAGAGCGTAAAAACAGTAGGTGGGTAGATAGGGAGGTAGGGAGGTAGGTAGAGGTATAGAGAGAGAGGGAAAATACTGTAGGTAGGTACGTAGGTAGATAGGTAGATAGGGGGATAGAGGGTGAAATACATTATGTAGGTAGGTAGGTACATAGGTAGGTAGAGGGATAGAGAGAGAGGGAAAATACAGTAGGTAGGTACGTAGGTAGAGGGATAGAGGGAGAAATACAAGAGGTAGGTAGGTAGGTAGGTAGGTAGGTAGGTAGAGAAAGAGAGAGAGAGGGAGAAATACAGTAGGTAGGTAGGTAGAGAGAGACAGAAAGAAAGAGAGAGAGGGAGAAATACAGTAGGTAGGTAGGTAGGTAGGTAGGTAGGTAGGTAGGTAGGTAGGTAGGTAGGTAGGTAGGTAGGTAGGTAGGTACGTAGGTACGTAGGTACGTAGGTACGTAGGTAGAGGGTGAGAGGGTAAGGGAGAAATACAATAGGTAGTTAGGTCGGTAGGTAGGTAGAGAGAGAGAGAGAGAGGGAGAAATACAAAACTGTTTCAGTGTAGCAATATTATTGGGATTTCTGGGGAGAAATTCAGTAGGTAGGTAGGTAGAGAGAGACAGAAAGAAAGAGCGAGAGGGAGAAATACAGTAGGTAGGTAGGTAGGTAGGTAGGTAGGTAGGTAGGTAGGTAGGTAGGTAGGAGGCAGGTAGTTAGTTAGGTAGGTACATAGGTAGGTAGAGGGAGAGAGGGAAAGGGAGAAATACAGTAGGTAGGTAGGTAGGTAGAGAGAGAGAGAGGGAGAAATAGAGTAGGTAGGTAGGTAGGTAGGTAGGTAGGTAGGTAGGTAGGTAGGGAGGTAGGTAGGGAGGTAGGTAGGTAGGTAGAGGGATAGAGAGAGAGGGAAAATACAGTAGGTAGGTAGATAGGTAGGTAGAGGGATAAAGGGGGGGGGAGAAATATGGTAGGTAGGTAGGTAGGTAGGTAGGTACGTAGGTACATAGGAGGAGTGAGAGAGATAGAGAGAGAGAGAGAGAGGGAGAAATCCAGTAGGTAGGTAGGTAGGTAGCTAGGTAGAGGGATAGAGAGAGGGGGGAAAACTGTAGGTAGGTACGTAGGTAGAGGGATAGAGTGGGTGAGAAATTCAGTAGGTAGGTAGGTAGGTAGGTAGGTAGGTAGGTAGGTAGGTAGGTAGGTAGGTAGGGAGAGAGAGAGAGAGAGGGAGGGAGAGAGAGGGACAAATACAGTAGGTAGGTAGGTAGGTAGGTAGGTAGGTAGGGGGATAGAGAGAGAGGGAAAATACTGTAGATAGGTAGGTATGTAGAGGGAGAGAGGGAAAGGGAGAAATACAGTAGGTAGGTACGTAGGTAGAATGATAGAGGGAGAAATACAGTATGTAGGTAAGTGGGTAGTTAGGTAGGGGGATAGAAGGAGAATTACAGTAGGTAGGTAGGTAGGTAGGTAGGTAGGTAGGTAGGTAGGTAGGTAGGTAGAAATATAGAGAGAGGGAAAATACAGTAGGTAGGTAGATAGGTAGAGAGATAGAGAGGGGGGAGAAATTCAGTAGGTAGGTAGAGAGAGACAGAAAGAAAGAGAGAGAGGGAGAAATAGGTAGGTAGGTAGGTAGGTAGGTAGGTAGGTACGTAGGTAGGTACGTAAGTAGGCACGTAGGTAGGTAGAGGGAGAGAGGGAAAGGGAGAAATACAGTAGGTAGGTAGGTAGGTAGGTCGGTAGAGAGAGAGAGGGAGAGGGAGAAATAGAGTAGGTAGGTAGGTAGGTAGGTAGGTAGGTAGGTAGGTAGGTAGGTAGGTAGGTAGGTAGAGGGATAGAATGAGAAATAAAGTAGGTAGGTAGGTAGGTAGGTAGGTAGGTAGGTAGGTAGGTAGGTAGGTAGGTAGGTAGAGGGATTGAGGGGGGGAGAAATTCAGTAGGTAGGTATGTAGGTAGAATGATAGAGGAAGAAATATAGTAGGTAGGTAGGTAGGTAGGTAGGTAGGTAGGTAGGTAGGTAGGTAGGTAGGTAGGTAGGTAGGTAGGGAGGTAGGTAGGGAGGTAGGGTGGGAGGGAGGGAGGGGGATAGAGAGAGAGGGAAAATACAGTAGGTAGGTAAATATGTAGAGTGATGGGGGGAAATTCAGTAGGTAGGTAGGTAGATAGAGACAGAAAGAGAGAGAGAGGGAGAAATACAGTAGGTAGCTAGATAGGTAGAGGGATAAAGGGGGGGAGAAATACAGTAGGTAGGAAGGTAGAGAGAGAGACAGAAAGAGGGAGAGAGAGTAGGTAGGTAAGTAGGTAGAGGGAGAGAGGGAAAGGGAGAAATAGAGTAGGTAGGTAGGTAGGTAGGTAGGTAGGTAGGTAGGTAGGTAGGTAGGTATGTAGTTAGTTAGGTAGAAAGATAGAGAGAGAGGGAAAATACAGTAGGTAGGTAGATAGGTAGAGGGATAGGGAGGGAGAAATTCAGTAGGTAGGTAGGTAGAGAGAGACAGAAAGAAAGAGGGAGAGGGAGAAATACAGTAGGTAGGTAGGTAGGTAGGTAGGTAGGTAGAGGGATAGAGGGAGAAATACAGTAGGTAGGTAGGTAGGTAGGTAGGTAGGTAGGTAGGTAGGTAGGTAGGTAGGTTGGAGGATAGAGCGAAAATTACAGTAGGTAGGTAGGTAGGTAGGTACAGGTCTGGAGGGTGGGAGAGATTCAGTAGGTAGGTAGGTAGAGTGATAGAGTGAGAGGGAGAAATACGGTAGGCAGGTAGGTAGGTAGAGTGATATAGGGAGAAATTCAGTAGGTAGGTAGGTAGAGAGAGACAGAAAGAGCGAGAGAGAGCGTAAAAACAGTAGGTGGGTAGATAGGGAGGTAGGGAGGTAGGTAGAGGTATAGAGAGAGAGGGAAAATACTGTAGGTAGGTACGTAGGTAGATAGGTAGATAGGGGGATAGAGGGTGAAATACATTATGTAGGTAGGTAGGTACATAGGTAGGTAGAGGGATAGAGAGAGAGGGAAAATACAGTAGGTAGGTACGTAGGTAGAGGGATAGAGGGAGAAATACAAGAGGTAGGTAGGTAGGTAGGTAGGTAGGTAGGTAGGTAGAGAAAGAGAGAGAGAGGGAGAAATACAGTAGGTAGGTAGGTAGAGAGAGACAGAAAGAAAGAGAGAGAGGGAGAAATACAGTAGGTACGTAGGTAGGTAGGTAGGTAGGTAGGTAGGTAGGTAGGTAGGTAGGTAGGTAGGTACGTAGGTACGTAGGTACGTAGGTACGTAGGTAGAGGGTGAGAGGGTAAGGGAGAAATACAATAGGTAGTTAGGTCGGTAGGTAGGGAGAGAGAGAGAGAGAGAGGGAGAAATACAAAACTGTTTCAGTGTAGCAATATTATTGGGATTTCTGGGGAGAAATTCAGTAGGTAGGTAGGTAGAGAGAGACAGAAAGAAAGAGCGAGAGGGAGAAATACAGTAGGTAGGTAGGTAGGTAGGTAGGTAGGTAGGTAGGTAGGTAGGAGGCAGGTAGGTAGTTAGGTAGGTACATAGGTAGGTAGAGGGAGAGAGGGAAAGGGAGAAATACAGTAGGTAGGTAGGTAGGTAGAGAGAGAGAGAGGGAGAAATAGAGTAGGTAGGTAGGTAGGTAGGTAGGTAGGTAGGTAGGTAGGGCGGTAGGTAGGTAGGTAGAGGGATAGAGAGAGAGGAAAAATACAGTAGGTAGGTAGATAGGTAGAGGGATAAAGGGGGGGGAGAAATATGGTAGGTAGGTATATTTATATTTATATATTTATTCAATTTATACCCCGCCCTTCTCCAAACGGACCCAGGGCGGCGCACAGGAAAATTAAAATACATACAAAACATCATATAAAATTTAAAAAACTAATTCAATAGAACCTGTGCTAAAACCAGATTAAAATCCCCAAATTTAAAAACTATCTAAAAGTCAGTATAGGAGGCTACGCTAGGCCGGCTAGATGGAACAAATGTGTCTTAAGACACTTGCGGAAGAGGCGGAGGTCAGAGATGGTGCGAAGTTCAGGGGGTAAGTCGTTCCAAAGGGCTGGACCTGCCACAGAGAAGGCTCTCCCCCTGGGTGTCGCCAGTCGGCATTGTCCGGCCGACGGCACCCTGAGGAGGCCCTCTCTGTGGGAGCGTATTGGTCTGAGGGATGTATGGGCAGGAGGCGGTCTCGCATATAACTAGGCCCCGAGCCATGGAGCGCTTTAAAGATGGTCGTCAGAACCTTGAAGCGCACCCGAAAGACCACAGGAAGCCAGTGCAGCTCGCGCAGGATAGGTGTTATGTGGGAGTGTCTAGGCGCTCCCGTAATCACCCGCGCGGCTGCATTCTGGACTAACTGCAGCTTTCGAGTGCACCTCAAGGGAAGCCCCATGTAGAGAGCATTACAGTAGTCGAGTCGAGAGGTCACGAGGGCCTGAGTGACTGTGCGAAGGGCAGCCCGGTCCAGTAAGGGCCGCAATTGGCGCATCAGGCGTACCTGATGGAAAGCCCCCCTGGCCACGGCCGCCACATGGTCCTCCATGGACAGCCGGGAATCCAGGAGGACACCCAAATTGCGCGCCCTCTCCACGGGGGCCGGTGTTTCGCCCCCAATGGCCAGAGTTGGAATAATCTGGCTGAACCGGGGTGCCGGAAGCCACAGCCACTCAGTCTTGGACGGGTTGAGCCTGAGTTTGTTACTACCCATCCAGATCCGTACGGCCTCCAAACACCGGGACATGACCTCGACGGCATCGTTGGGGTGGTCTGGGGTGGATATGTACAACTGAGTATCATCAGCGTACAGATGATATCCCACCCCAAAACCACGGATGATCTCGCCCAGCGGCTTCATGTATGTGTTGAACAGTAGGGGCGAGAGGACCGACCCTTGAGGTACCCCACATACGAGGGGCCTCGAGGCCGACCTCTGCCCCCCTGCCAACACATATTGCGACCGACCAGAGAGGTAGGAAGAGAACCACCGTAGAACGGTGCCTCCCAGCCCCAACCCCCCCAGTCGGCGCAATAGGATACCATGGTCGATGGTATCAAAAGCCGCTGAGAGGTCTAATAGGACTAGGATAGAGGAATATCCTCTATCCCGCGCCCTCCAGAGATCATCAACCAACGCGACCAATGCCGTCTCGGTGCTATGCCCGGGTCGGAAGCCGGACTGGCGCGGGTCTAGATAATCAACTTCCTCCAAGTGTCGCGGAAACTGTTGGGCCACCACACTCTCAACAACCTTCACTAAAAAGTGAAGGTTGGAGACGGGACGATAGTTCTCTAGTAATGCTGGATCCAGGGACGGCTTCTTGAGGAGGGGCCTTACTACCGCCTCTTTCAAGACGGCAGGCAAGGACCCCTCACTCAAAGATGCGTTGACAATGCCCTGGAGCCAGCCTCGTGTCGTCTCCCAGGATGCCAGTACAAGCCAGGAGGGACACGGGTCCAATAAACATGTGGTAGCCCTAAGTCTCTTTGACAACTTGTCCATATCCTCGGTAGTAACAAAATCAAACTCCTCCCAAGATGGTGTCTCAAGAGCAACCTCGGACCGCTCAGCTGGACCACTGTCGATGGAGGGCAGCTCGCTCCGAATCCGAGTGATTTTCTCCTGCAGATAAATCCCAAATTCCTCTGCTCGACCCTGTAGAGGGGCTTCCCGCGGCCTCTGTTGAAGGAGGGAGCGGGTCACCCCAAACAGGGCGGCAGGGCGGTTATCTGCGGATGCAATAAGAGTGGCACAATACTCACGTTTGGCCACTCTTATCGCCACCAGGTAAGTCCTAATGTAGGTTCTCACTAGTGTTCGGTCGGCTTCGGAGCGAGAGGATCTCCATCTGCTCTCTAGGTGTCTCTTGTGGCGCTTCATCTCCCTAAGCTCCTCGGTGAACCAAGGAGCCCGGGTGGATCGTCGCCGCAAGAGAGGCCGCTCGGGCGCGACTCGGTCCAAGGCCCCCGTGGCCGCAATTAACCATGCGGCCACTAGGTCCTCAGTCGAGTCGCGGGGCAAGTCCACAGGAATTGGCCCAAGCTCCCTTTGGAACCTTACCGGGTCCATCAGAAGCCTGGGGCGGAACCATATAGGAATATCCGGTTCCGCCTAGGTAGGTACGTAGGTACATAGGAAGAGTGAGAGAGATAGAGAGAGAGAGAGAGAGAGAGAGAGAGGGAGAAATCCAGTAGGTAGGTAGATAGGTAGAGGGATAAAGGGGGGGGGGAGAAATCCAGTAGGTAGGTAGGTAGAGAGAGACAGAAAGAGAGAGAGAGAGTAGGTAGGTAGGTAGGTAGGTAGGTAGGTAGGTAGGTAGGTAGGGGGAGAGAGGGAAAGGGAGAAATACAGTAGGTAGGTAGGTGGGTTGGCAGGTAGGTAGGTAGAGAGAGAGAGAGAGAGGGAGAAATACAGTAGGTAGGTAGGTAGGTAGCTAGGTAGAGGGATAGAGAGAGGGGGGAAAACTGTAGGTAGGTAGATAGGTAGAGGGATAGAGTGGGGGAGAAATACAGTAGGTAGGTACGTAGGTAGAGGGATAGAGTGGGTGAGAAATTCAATAGGTAGGTAGGTAGGTAGGTAGGTAGGTAGGTAGGTAGGTAGGTAGGTAGGTAGGTAGGGAGAGAGAGAGAGAGAGGGAGGGAGAGAGAGGGACAAATACAGTAGGTAGGTAGGTAGGTAGGTAGGTAGGGGGATAGAGAGAGAGGGAAAATACTGTAGATAGGTAGGTATGTAGAGGGAGAGAGGGAAAGGGAGAAATACAGTAGGTAGGTACGTAGGTAGAATGATAGAGGGAGAAATACAGTATGTAGGTAAGTGGGTAGTTAGGTAGGGGGATAGAAGGAGAATTACAGTAGGTAGGTAGGTAGGTAGGTAGGTAGGTAGGTAGGTAGGTAGGTAGGTAGGTAGGTAGGTAGAAATATATAGAGAGGGAAAATACAGTAGGTAGGTAGATAGGTAGAGAGATAGAGAGGGGGGAGAAATTCAGTAGGTAGGTAGAGAGAGACAGAAAGAAAGAGAGAGGGAGAAATAGGTAGGTAGGTAGGTAGGTAGGTAGTTAGGTAGGTACGTAGGTAGGTACGTAAGTAGGCACGTAGGTAGGTAGAGGGAGAGAGGGAAAGGGAGAAATACAGTAGGTAGGTAGGTAGGTAGGTCGGTAGAGAGAGAGAGGGAGAGGGAGAAATAGAGTAGGTAGGTAGGTAGGTAGGTAGGTAGGTAGGTAGGTAGGTAGGTAGGTAGGTAGAGGGATAGAATGAGAAATAAAGTAGGTAGGTAGGTAGGTAGGTAGGTAGGTAGGTAGGTAGGTAGGTAGAGGGATAGAGGGGGGGAGAAATTCAGTAGGTAGGTATGTAGGTAGAATGATAGAGGAAGAAATATAGTAGGTAGGTAGGTAGGTAGGTAGGTAGGTAGGTAGGTAGGTAGGTAGGTAGGTAGGTAGGTAGGGAGGGAGGGAGGGAGGGAGGGAGGGAGGGAGGGAGGGAGGGAGGGGGATAGAGAGAGAGGGAAAATACAGTAGGTAGGTAAATATGTAGAGTGATGGGGGGAAATTCAGTAGGTAGGTAGGTAGAGAGAGACAGAAAGAGAGAGGGAGGGAGAAATACAGTAGGTAGCTAGATAGGTAGAGGGATAAAGGGGGGGAGAAATACAGTAGGTAGGAAGGTAGAGAGAGAGACAGAAAGAGGGACAGAGAGTAGGTAGGTAAGTAGGTAGAGGGAGAGAGGGAAAGGGAGAAATACAGTAGGTAGGTAGGTAGGTAGGTAGGTAGGTAGGTAGGTAGGTAGGTAGGTAGTTAGGTAGAAAGATAGAGAGAGAGGGAAAATACAGTAGGTAGGTAGATAGGTAGAGGGATAGGGAGGGAGAAATTCAGTAGGTAGGTAGGTAGAGAGAGACAGAAAGAAAGAGGGAGAGGGAGAAATACAGTAGGTAGGTAGGTAGGTAGGTAGGTAGGTAGGTAGAGGGATAGAGGGAGAAATACAGTAGGTAGGTAGGTAGGTAGGTAGGTAGGTAGGTAGGTAGGTAGGTAGGTAGGTAGGTTGGAGGATAGAGCGAAAATTACAGTAGGTAGGTAGGTAGGTAGGTACAGGTCTGGAGGGTGGGAGAGATTCAGTAGGTAGGTAGGTAGAGTGATAGAGAGAGAGGGAGAAATACAGTAGGTAGGTAGGTAGGTACAGGGATAGAGGGGGGGAGAGATGCAGTAGGTAGGTAGGGAGAGAGACACAGAAAGGTAGGTAGGTAGGTAGGTAGGTAGGTAGGTAGGTAGGTAGGTAGAGGGAGAGAGGGAAAGGGAGAAATACAGTAGGTAGGTAGATATGTAGAGGGATAGAGGGCGGAGAAATTCAGTAGGTAGCTAGGTAGAGAGAGATAGAAAGAAAGAGAGGGAGGGAGAAATACAGTAGGTAGGTAGGTAGGTAGGTAGGTACAGGTCTGGAGGGTGGGAGAGATTCAGTAGGTAGGTAGGTTGAGTGATAGAGAGAGAGGGAGAAATACAGTAGGCAGGTAGGTAGGTACAGGGATAGAGGGGGGGAGAGATTCAGTAGGTAGGGAGGGAGGGAGGTAGGGAGAGAGACACAGAAAGAGAGAGAGAGGGGGTAAAAACAGTAGGTGGGTAGGTAGGTTGGTAGTTAAGGAGAGAGAGGGGGGGGAGAAATACAATAGTTAGGTAGGTAGGTTGGTAGAGGGATAGAGGTAGAAATACAGTAGGTAGGTAGGTAGGTAGGTAGGTAGGTAGGTAGGTAGGTAGGTAGGTAGGTAGGTAGGTAGCTAGGTAGGTAGCTAGGTAGCTAGGTACCTAGGTACCTAGGTAGGTAGAAAGATAGAGAGAGAGGGAAAATACAGTAGGTAGGTAGATAGGTAGAGGGATAGGGAGGGAGAAATTCAGTAGGTAGGTATGTAGAGAGAGACAGAAAGAAAGAGGGAGAGGGAGAGATACAGTAGGTAGGTAGGTAGGTAGAGTGATAGAGGGAAAAATACAGTAGGTAGGTAGGTAGGTAGGTAGGTAGGTAGGTAGGTAGGTAGGTAGGTAGGTAGGTAGGTAAGTAGGTAGGTAGGTACAGGGATAGAGGGGGGGAGAAATTCAGTAGGTAGGTAGGTAGAGAGAGACAGAAAGAGAGAGAGAGAGGGCAAAAACAGTAGGTGGGTAGGTAGGTTGGTAGGTAGGTAGGGAGAGAGAGAGAATGAGGGAGGGAGAGAGAGGGACAAATACAGTAGGTAGGTAGGTAGGTAGGTAGGTAGGGGGATAGAGAGAGAGGGAAAATACTGTAGATAGGTAGGTATGTAGAGGGAGAGAGGGAAAGGGAGAAATACAGTAGGTAGGTACGTAGGTAGAATGATAGAGGGAGAAATACAGTATGTAGGTAAGTGGGTAGTTAGGTAGGGGGATAGAAGGAGAATTACAGTATGTATGTAGGTAGGTAGGTAGGTAGGTAGGTAGGTAGGTAGGTACAGGGATAGAGGGAGAAATACAGTAGGTAGGTAGGTAGGTAGGTAGAGTGATAGAGAGAGAGGGAGAAATACAGTAGGTAGGTAGGTAGGTAGGTACAGGGATAGAGGGGGGGAGAGATGCAGTAGGTAGGTAGGGAGAGAGACACAGAAAGGTAGGTAGGTAGGTAGGTAGGTAGGTAGGTAGGTAGAGGGAGAGAGGGAAAGGGAGAAATACAGTAGGTAGGTAGATATGTAGAGGGATAGAGGGGGGAGAAATTCAGTAGGTAGCTAGGTAGAGAGAGATAGAAAGAAAGAGAGGGAGGGAGAAATACAGTAGGTAGGTAGGTAGGTAGGTACAGGTCTGGAGGGTGGGAGAGATTCAGTAGGTAGGTAGGTTGAGTGATAGAGAGAGAGGAAGAAATGCAGTAGGCAGGTAGGTAGGTACAGGGATAGAGGGGGGGAGAGATTCAGTAGGTAGGGAGGTAGGGAGGTAGGGAGAGAGACACAGAAAGAGAGAGAGGGGGGGTAAAAACAGTAGGTGGGTAGGTAGGTTGGTAGTTAAGGAGAGAGAGAGGGGGGGAGAAGGTTGGTAGAGGGATAGAGGTAGAAATACAGTAGGTAGGTAGGTAGCTAGGTAGCTAGGTAGCTAGGTAGCTAGAAAGATAGAGAGAGAGGGAAAATACAGTAGGTAGGTAGATAGGTAGAGGGATAGGGAGGGAGAAATTCAGTAGGTAGGTATGTAGAGAGAGACAGAAAGAAAGAAAGAGGGAGAGGGAGAGATACAGTAGGTAGGTAGGTAGGTAGAGTGATAGAGGGAAAAATACAGTAGGTAGGTAGGTAGGTAGGTAGGTAGGTAGGTAGGTAGGTAGGTAGGTAGGTAGGTAAGTAGGTAGGTAGGTACAGGGATAGAGGGGGGGAGAAATTCAGTAGGTAGGTAGGTAGAGAGAGACAGAAAGAGAGAGAGAGAGGGCAAAAACAGTAGGTGGGTAGGTAGGTTGGTAGGTAGGTAGGGAGAGAGAGAGAGAGAGGGAGGGAGAGAGAGGGACAAATACAGTAGGTAGGTAGGTAGGTAGGGGGATAGAGAGAGAGGGAAAATACTGTAGATAGGTAGGTATGTAGAGGGAGAGAGGGAAAGGGAGAAATACAGTAGGTAGGTACGTAGGTAGAATGATAGAGGGAGAAATACAGTATGTAGGTAAGTGGGTAGTTAGGTAGGGGGATAGAAGGAGAATTACAGAAGGTAGGTAGGTAGGTAGGTAGGTAGGTAGGTAGGTAGGTAGGTAGGTAGGTAGGTAGGTAGGTAGGTAGGTACAGGGATAGAGGAGGGAGAAATTCAGTAGGTAGGTAGAGAGAGGTAGAAAGAGAGAGAGAGAGAGGGTAAAAACAGTAGGTGGGTAGGTAGGTTGGTAGGTAGGGAGGGAGACAGAGGGGGGGAGAAATACAGTAGGTAGGTAGGTAGGTAGGTAGGTAGTTAGGTAGGTAGGTAGGTAGGGAGAGAGAGAGGGAGAAATACAGTAGGTAGGTAGGTAGGTTCGTAGGTAGGTAGAGGGATAGAGAGAGAGGGAAAATACTGTAGGTAGGTAGATAGGTAGACGGATAGAGGGGGGGGAGAAATACAGTATGTATGTATGTATGTATGTATGTAGGTAGGTAGGTAGGTAGGTAGGTAGGTAGGTAGGTAGGTAGGTAGGCAGGCAGGTAGGTAGGTAGGTAGGTAGGTAGAGGGAGAGAGGGAAAGGGAGAAATACAGTAGGTAGGTACGTAGGTAGAATGATAGAGGGAGAAATACACTAGGTAGGTAAGTGGGTAGGTAGGTAGGGGGATAGAGGGAAAAATACAGTAGGTAGGTAGGTTTGTAGGTAGGTAGGTAGGTAGGTAGGTAGATTATAGAGAGAGAGGAAAAATACAGTAGGTAGGTAGAAAGGTAGAGCGATAGAGGGGGGAGAAATTCACTAGGTAGGTAGGCAGAAAGAGAAAGAAAGAGAGAGAGAGAGGGTAAAAACAGTAGGTAGGTAGGTAGGTAGGTAGGTAGGTAGGTAGGTAGGTAGGTAGGTAGGTAGGTAGGTAGATAGGTATGTACGTATGTAGGTAGGTAGGTACAGGGATAGAGGAGGGAGAAATTCAGTAGGTAGGTAGGTAGAGAGAGACAGAAAGAGAGAGAGAGAGGGTAAAACAGTAGGTGGGTAGGTAGGGAGGTAGGGAGGTAGGTATAGGGATAGAGAGAGAGGGAAAATACTGTAGGTAGGTACGTAGGTAG
Organism: Rhabdophis nuchalis; assembly: GCA_039707465.1. Classification (NCBI taxonomy): domain Eukaryota; kingdom Metazoa; phylum Chordata; class Lepidosauria; order Squamata; family Natricidae; genus Rhabdophis; species Rhabdophis nuchalis. Next base: position 181,638 of record JBDLLF010000061.1, read on the forward strand.
ATAGGTAGATAGGGGGATAGAGGGAGAAATACAGTAGGTAGGTAGGTAGGTAGGTAGGTAGGTAGGTAGGTAGGTAGGTAGGTAGGTAGGTAGATAGGGGGATAGAGGGTGAAATACAGTAGGTAGGTAGGTAGTTAGGTAGGTAGGTAGGTAGGTAGGTAGGTAGGTAGGTAGGTAGGTAGGGAGGGAGGGAGGGAGGGAGGGAGAGAGAGAGAGAGAGAGAGAGAGGGAGAAATACAGTAGGTAGGTAGGTAGGTAGGTAGGTAGGTAGGTAGGTAGGTAGGTAGGTAAATAGGTAGGTAGGTAGGTAGGTAGTTAGGTAAGGAGAGAGAGAGAAAGAGAGAGAGAAAGAGAGAGAGAGGGAGAAATACAGTAGGTATGTAGGTAGGTAGGTAGGTAAATAGGTAGGTAGGTAGGTAGGTAGGTAGGTAGGTAGGTAGGTAGGTAGAGGGATAGAAGGAGAAATACTGTAGGTAGGTAGGTATGCAGGTAGGTAGATGGGGGATAGAGGGAGAAATACGGTAGGCAGGTAGGTAAGTAGGTAGGTAGGTAGGTAGAGGGATAGAGGGAGTAATACAATAGGTAGATAGGTAGATAGGTAGGTAGGTAGGTAGGTAGGTAGGTAAATAGGTAGGTAGGTAGGTAGGTAGAGGGATAGAGGGAGTAATACAATAGGTAGATAGGTAGATAGGTAGATAGGTAGGTAGGTAGGTAGGTAGGTAGGTAGGTAGGTAGGTAGGTAGGTAGGTAAATAGGTAGGTAGGTAGGTAGGTAGGTAGAGGGATAGAAGGAGAAATACTGTAGGTAGGTATGCAGGTAGGTAGATGGGGGATAGAGGGAGAAATACGGTAGGCAGGTAGATAGGTAGAGTGATAGAGGGAGAAATACAGTAGGTAGGTAGGTAGGTAGGTAGGTAGGTAGGTAGGTAGGTAGGTAGGTAGAGAGGGAGAGAGGGGGGAGAAATACAGTAGGTAGGTAGGTAGGTAGGTAGGTAAGTAGGTAGGTAGGTGGGTAGGTAGGTAGGTAGGTAGGTAGAGGGATAGAGAGAGAGGGAAATACAGTAGGTAGGTAGGTAGGCAGATAGGTAAATAGGTAGGTAGGTAGGTAGGGAGAGAAAAAGAGGGAGAGAGAGAGACTGAGAAATACAGTAGGTAGGTAGGTAGGTAGGTAGGTAGGTAGGTAGGTAGGTAGGTAAATAGGTAGGTAGGTAGGTAGGTAGAGTGATAGAAGGAGAAATACTGTAGGTAGGTAGGTATGCAGGTAGGTAGATGGGGGACAGAGGGAGAAATACAGTAGGCAGGTAGATAGGTAGAGTGATAGAGGGAGAAATACAGTAGGTAGGTAGGTAGGTAAGTAGGTAGGTAGGTAGGTAGGTAGATAGGTAGGTAGGTAGGTAGGTAGGTAGGTAGGAAGGTAGGTAGGTAGGTAGGTAGGGAGAGAGGGAGAGAAGGGGAGAAATACAGTAGGTAGGTAGGTAGGCAGGCAGGCAGGCAGGCAGGTAGATAGGTAGGTAGGTAGGTAGGTAGGTAGGTAGGTAGGTAGGTAGGTAGGTAGGTAGGAAGGTAGGTAGGTAGGTAGGTAGGTAGGTAGGTAGGTAGGTAGGTAGAGAGGGAGAGACAGAAAGAGAGAAAGAGAGGGTAAAAAAGTAGGTGGGTAGGTAGGGAGGTAGGGAGGTAGGTAGAGGGATAGAGAGAGAGGGAAAATACTGTAGGTAGGTACATAGGTAGATAGGTAGATAGGGGGATAGAGGGTGAAATACAGTAGGTAGGTAGGTAGGCAGATAGGTAGATAGGGGGATAGAGGGTGAAATACAGTAGGTAGGTAGGTAGGTAGGTAGGTAGGTAGGTAGGTAGGTAGGTAGGTAGGTTGGTAGGTAGGTAGGTAGAGGGATAGAGAGAGAAGGAAAATACAGTAGGTAGGTACTTAGGTAGAGGGATAGAGGGAGAAATACAATAGGTAGGTAGGTAGGTAGGTAGGTAGGTAGGTAGGTAGGTAGGTAGGTAGGTAAGGAGAGAGAGAGAGAGAGAGAGAGAGAGGGAGAAATACAGTAGGTATGTAGGTAGGTAGGTATGTAGGTAAATAGGTAGGTAGGTAGGTAGGTAGGTAGGTAGAGGGATAGAAGGAGAAATACTGTAGGTAGGTATGCAGGTAGGTAGGATAGAGGGAGAAATACGGTCAGCAGGTAGATAGGTAGAGTGATAGAGGGAGAAATACAGTAGGTAGGTAGGTAGGTAGGTAGGTAGGTAAATAGGTAGGTAGATAGGTAGGTAGGTAGGTAGGTAGAGGGATAGAGAGAGAGGGAAAATACAGTAGGTAGGTACGTAGGTAGAGGGATAGAGGGAGAAATACAATAGGTAGGTTGGTAGGTAGGTAGGTAGGTAGGTAGGTTGGTAGGTAGGTAGGTTGGTAGGTAGGTAGGTAGGTAGGTAGGTAGGTAGGTAGGTAGGTAGTTAAGGAGAGAGAGAGAAAGAGAGAGAGAGAGAGAGAGGGAGAAATACAGTAGGTATGTAGGTAGGTAGGTAGGTAAATAGGTAGGTAGGTAGGTGGGTAGGTAGGTAGGTAGGTAGGTAAGGAGAGAGAGAGAAAGAGAGAGAGAAAGAGAGAGAGAGGGAGAAATACAGTAGGTATGTAGGTAGGTAGGTAGGTAAATAGGTAGGTAGGTAGGTAGGTAGGTAGGTAGGTAGGTAGGTAGGTAGGTAGAGGGATAGAAGGAGAAATACTGTAGGTAGGTAGGTATGCAGGTAGGTAGATGGGGGATAGAGGGAGAAATACGGTAGGCAGGTAGGTAAGTAGGTAGGTAGGTAGGTAGGTAGAGGGATAGAGAGAGAGGGAAAATACAGTAGGTAGGTACGTACGTAGAGGGATAGAGGGAGAAATACAATAGGTAGGTAGGTAGGTAGGTAGGTAGGTAGGTAGGTAGGCAAATAGGTAGGTAGGTAGGTAGGTATGTAGGTAGGTAGGTAGAGGGATAGAAGGAGAAATACTGTAGGTAGGTAGGTATGCAGGTAGGTAGATGGGGGATTCAGGGAGAAATATGGTAGGCAGGTAGATAGGTAGAGTGATAGAGGGAGAAATACAGTAGGTAGGTAGGTAAGTAGGTAGGTAGAGAGGGAGAGAGGGGGGAGAAATACAGTAGGTAGGTAGGTAGGTAGGTAGGTAGGTAGGTAGGAAGGTAGGTAGGTAGGTAGGTAGAGAGGGAGAGAGGGGGGAGAAATACAGTAGGTAGGTAGGTAGGTAGGTAGGTAGGTAGGTAGGTAGGTAGGTAGGGAGAGAGGGGGGAGAAATACAGTAGGTAGGTAGGTAGGTAGGTAGGTAGGTAGGTAGAGGGATAGAGAGAGAGGGAAAAACAGTAGGTAGGTACATAGGTGGAGGGATAGAGGGAGAAATACAATAGGTAGGTAGGTAGGTACGTAGGTAGGTAGGTAGAGAGAGTGAGAGAGAGGGAGAAATACAGTAGGTAGGTAGATAGGTAGAGGGATAAAGGGGGGTGAGAATACGGTAGGTAGGTAGGTAGGTAGGTAGGTAGGTAGGTAGGTAGGTAGGTAGGTAGGTAGGTAGGTAGGTAGGTAGGGTGATAGAGAGAGAGGGAAAATACAGTAGGTAGGTAGGTAGGTAGGTAGGTAGGTAGGTAGGTAGGTAAATGGATAAAGAGAGAGGAAAAATACAGTAGGTAGGTAGATAGGTAGAGGGATAGAGGGGGAGAAATTCACTAGGTAGGTACGTAGAAAGAGACAGAAAGAGAGGGGGGGGGTAAAAACAGTAGGTAGGGTAGGTAGCTAGGTAGGTAGGTAGGTAGGTAAATTGGTAGGTAGGTACGTAGGTAGGTAGGTAGGTAGGTAGGTAGAGGGATAGAAGGAGAAATACTGTAGGTAGGTAGGTATGCAGGTAGGTAGGTAGGTAGGTAGAGGGATAGAGAGAGAGGGAAAATACAGTAGGTAGGTACGTAGGTAGAGTGATAGAGGGAGAAATACAGTAGGTAGGTAGGTAAGTGGGTAGGTAGGTAGGTAGGTAGAGGGATAGAGAGAGAGGGAAAATACAGTAGGTAGGTACGTAGGTAGAGTGATAGAGGGAGAAATACAGTAGGTAGGTAGGTAAGTGGGTAGGTAGGTAGATAGGTAGGTAGGTAGGTAGGTAGGTAGGTAGATAGGTAGGTAGGTAGGTAGGTAGGTAGGTAGGTAGGTACAGGGATAGAGGAGGGAGAAATTCAGTAGGTAGGTAGAGAGAGACAGAAAGAGAGAGAGAGGGTAAAAACAGTAGGTGGGTAGGTAGGTTGGTAGGTAGGTAGGTAGGTAGATAGAGGGATAGAGAGAGAGGGAAATACAGTAGATAGGTACGTAGGTAGGTAGGTAGGTAGGTAGGTAGGTAGGTAGGTAGGTAGGTAGGTATGTAGGTAGAGGGAGAGAGGGAAATGGAGAAATACAGTTGGTAGGTACGTAGGTAGAATGATAGAGGGAGAAATACACTAGGTAGGTAAGTGGGTAGGTAGGTAGGGGGATAGTAGGAGAAATACAGTAGGTAGGTAGGTTTGTAGGTAGGTAGGTAGGTAGGGAGAGAGAGAAAGAGAGATAGAGAGAGAGAGAGGGAGAAATACAGTAGGTATGTAGGTAGGTATGTAGGTAGGTAGGTAGGTAGGTAGGTAAATAGGTAGGTAGGTAGGTAGGTAGGTAGGTAGGTAGGTGGATAGAAGGAGAAATACTGTAGGTAGGTATGCAGGTAGGTAGATGGGGGATAGAGGGAGAAATATGGTAGGCAGGTAGATAGGTAGAGTGATAGAGGGAGAAATACAGTAGGTAGGTAGGTAAGTAGGTAGGTAGGTAGAGGGATAGAGGGAGAAATACAATAGGTAGGAAGGTAGGTAGGTAGGTAGGTAGGTAGGTAGGTAGGTAGGTAGGTAGGTAGGTAGGTAGGTAGGTAGGTACAGGGATAGAGGAGGGAGAAATTCAGTAGGTAGGTAGGTAGAGAGAGACAGAAAGAGAGAAAGAGAGGGTAAAAACAGTAGTTGGGTAGGTAGGGAGGTAGGGAGGTAGGTAGAGGGATAGAGAGAGAGGGAAAATACTGTAGGTAGGTACGTAGGTAGATAGGTAGATAGGGGGATAGAGGGAGAAATACAGTAGGTAGGTAGGTAGGTAGGTAGGTAGGTAGGTAGGTAGGTAGGTAGGTAGGTAGAGGGATAGAGAGAGAGGGAAAATACAGTAGGTAGGTACGTAGGTAGAGGGATAGAGGGAGAAATACAATAGGTAGGTAGGTAGGTAGGTAGGTAGGTAGGTAGGTAGGTAAGGAGAGAGAGAGAAAGAGAGAGAGAGAGAGAGAGGGAGAAATACAGTAGGTATGTAGGTATGTAGGTAGGTAGGTAGGTAGGTAGAGGGATAGAAGGAGAAATACTGTAGGTAGGTAGGTATGCAGGTAGGTAGATGGGGGATAGAGGGAGAAATACGGTAGGCAGGTAGGTGAGTAGGTAGGTAGGTAGGTAGGTAGAGGGATAGAGAGAGAGGGAAAATACAGTAGGTAGGTACGTACGTAGAGGGATAGAGGGAGAAATACAATAGGTAGGTCGGTAGGTAGGTAGGTAGGTAGGTAGGTAGGTAGGTAGGTAGGTAGGTAGGTAGGTAGGTAGGCAAATAGGTAGGTAGGTAGGTAGGTATGTAGGTAGGTAGGTAGGTAGAGGGATAGAAGGAGAAATACTGTAGGTAGGTAGGTATGCAGGTAGGTAGATGGGGGATAGAGGGAGAAATACGGTAGGCAGGTAGATAGGTAGAGTGATAGAGGGAGAAATACAGTAGGTAGGTAGGTAAGTAGGTAGGTAGGTAGGTAGGTAGGTAGGTAGAAAGGGAGAGAGGGGGGAGAAATACAGTAGGTAGGTAGG
>JBDLLF010000061.1:190000-193435 GCA_039707465.1 Rhabdophis nuchalis
TAGGTAGGTAGGTAGGTAGGTAGGTAGGTAGGTAGGTAGGTAGGAAGGAAGGTAGGTAGGTAGGTAGGTAGGTAGAGAGGGAGAGAGGGGGGAGAAATACAGTAGGTAGGTAGGTAGGTAGGTAGGAAGGTAGGTAGCTAGGTAGGTAGGTAGGTAGGTAGGTAGGTAGGTAGGTAGGTAGGGAGAGAGGGGGGAGAAATACAGTAGGTAGGTAGGTAGGTAGGTAGGTAGGTAGAGGGATAGAGAGAGAGGGAAAAAACAGTAGGTAGGTACATAGGTGGAGGGATAGAGGGAGAAATACAATAGGTAGGTAGGTAGGTACGTAGGTAGGTAGGTAGGTAGAGGGATAAAGGGGGGTGAGAATACGGTAGGTAAGTAGGTAGGTAGGTAGGTAGGTAGGTAGGTAGGTAGGTATGTAGGGTGATAGAGAGAGAGGGAAAATACAGTAGGTAGGTAAGTAGGTAGGTAGGTAGGTAGGTAGGTAGGTAGGTAGGTAGGTAGGTAGGTGTGTAGGTAGTTAGGTAGGTAGGTAAATGGATAAAGAGAGAGGAAAAATACAGTAGGTAGGTAGATAGGTAGAGGGATAGAGGGGGGAGAAATTCACTAGGTAGGTACGTAGAAAAAGACAGAAAGAGAGGGAGGGTAAAAACAGTAGGTAGGGTAGGTAGCTAGGTAGGTAGGTAGGTAGGTAAATAGGTAGGTAGGTAGGTAGGTAGGTAGGTAGGTGGGTAGGTAGAGGGATAGAAGGAGAAATACTGTAGGTAGGTAGGTATGCAGGTAGGTAGGATAGAGGGAGAAATATGGTCAGCAGGTATATAGGTAGAGTGATAGAGGGAGAAATACAGTAGGTAGGTAGGTAAGTAGGTAGGTAGGTAGGTAGGTAGAGGGATAGAGAGAGAGGGAAAATACAGTAGGTAGGTACGTAGGTAGAGTGATAGAGGGAGAAATACAATAGGTAGGTAGGTAGGTAGGTAGGTAGGTAGGTAGGTAGGTAAGGAGAGAGAGAGAGAGAGAGAGAGAGAGAGAGAGAGAGGGAGAAATACAGTAGGTATGTATGTAGGTAGGTAGGTAGGTAAATAGGTAGGTAGGTAGGTAGGTAGGTAGGTAGGTAAGGAGAGAGAGAGAAAGAGAGAGAGAAAGAGAGAGAGAGGGAGAAATACAGTAGGTATGTAGGTAGGTAGGTAGGTAGGTAAATAGGTAGGTAGATAGGTAGGTAGGTAGGTAGGTAGGTAGAGGGATAGAGAGAGAGGGAAAATACAGTAGGTAGGTACGTAGGTAGAGGGATAGAGGGAGAAATACAATAGGTAGGTAGGTAGGTAGGTAGGTAGGTAGGTAGGTAGGTAGGTAGGTTGGTAGGTAGGTAGGTAGGTAGGTAGGTAGGTAGGTAGGTAGGTAGGTAAATGGATAAAGAGAGAGGAAAAATACAGTAGGTAGGTAGATAGGTAGAGGATAGAGGGGGGAGAAATTCACTAGGTAGGTACGTAGAAAGAGACAGAAAGAGAGGGGGGGGTAAAAACAGTAGGTATGGTAGGTAGCTAGGTAAGTAGGTAGGTAGGTAGGTAAATAGGTAGGTAGGTAGGTAGGTAGGTAGGTAGGTAGGTAGATGGATAGAAGGAGAAATACTGTAGGTAGGTAGGTATGCAGGTAGGTAGGATAGAGGGAGAAATACGGTCAGCAGGTAGATAGGTAGAGTGATAGAGGGAGAAATACAGTAGGTAGGTAGGTAAGTAGGTAGGTAGGAAGGTAGGTAGAGGGATAGAGAGAGAGGGAAAATACAGTAGGTAGGTACGTAGGTAGAGTGATAGAGGGAGAAATACAATAGGTAGGTAGCTAGGTAGGTAGGTAGGTAGGCAGGTAGGTAGGTAGGTAGGTAGGTAGGGGGATAGAGGGAGAAATACAGTAGGTAGGTAGGTAGAGGGATAGAGGGAGAAATACAGTAGGTTGGTAGGTAGGGGGATAGAGAGGGAGAGGGAGAAATACAGTAGGTGGGTAGGTAGGTAGGTAGGTAGGTAGGTAGGTAGGTAGGTAGGTAGGTAGAGGGATAGAGGGAGAAATACAGTAGTTAGGTAGGGGGATAGAGTGAGGAATAGAGTAGGTAGGTAGGTAGAGAAATAGAGTGAGGAATACAGTAGGTAGGTAGGGAGAGGGATAGAGGGATAGAGGAAGAAATACAGTAGGTAGGTAGGTAGGTAGGTAGGTAGGTAGGTAGGTAGGTAGGTAGGTAGGTAGGTAGAGGGATAGAGGGATAGAGGGAGAAATACAGTAGGTTGGTAGGTAGGGGGATAGAGAGGGAGAGGGAGAAATACAGTAGGTAGGTAGGTAGGTAGGTAGGTAGGTAGGTAGGTAGGTAGGTAGGTAGGTAGGTGGAGAGATAGAGGGTGAAATACAGTAGGTAGGTAGGTAGGTAGGTAGGTAGGTAGTAGGTAGGTAGGTAGGTAGGTAGGTAGGTAGGTAGGTAGGTAGGTAGGTAGGTAGGTAGAGGGATAGAGGGAGAAATAGATGAGATAGTTAGGTAGGTAGGTAGGTAGAACGATAGAGGGAGAAATACAGTAGTTAGGTAGGTAGAGGAATAGAGAGGGAGAGGGAGAAATACAGTAGATAGGTAGGTAGGTACGTAGGTAGGGGGATAGAGGGAGAAATACAGTAGGTAGGTAGGTATGGGGATAGAGAGAGAGAGGGAGAAATACAGTAGTTAGGTAGGTAGGTAGAGGGAGAGAGAGAAATACAGTAGGTAGGTAGGTAGGTAGGTAGGTAGGTAGGTAGGTAGGTAGGTAGGTAGGTAGAGGGATAGAGGGAGAAATACAATAGGTAGGTAGGGGGATAGAGGGACAAATAGGTAGGTAGGTAGGTAGAGAAATAGAGTGAGGAATACAGTAGGTAGGTAGGGAGAGGGATAGAGGGATAGAGGAAGAAATACAGTAGGTAGGTAGGTAGGTAGGTAGGTAGGTAGGTAGGTAGGTAGGTAGGTAGGTGGAGAGATAGAGGGTGAAATACAGTAGGTAGGTAGGTAGGTAGGTAGGTAGGTAGGTAGGTAGGTAGGTAGGTAGGTAGGTAGGGAGAGGGATAGAGGGATAGAGGGAGAAATACAGTAGGTTGGTAGGTAGGGGGATAGAGAGGGAGAGGGAGAAATACAGTAGGTAGGTAGGTAGGTAGGTAGGTAGGTAGGTAGGTAGGTAGGTAGGTAGGTAGGTAGGTGGAGAGATAGAGGCTGAAATACAGTAGGTAGGTAGGTAGGTAGGTAGTAGGTAGGTAGGTAGGTAGGTAGGTAGGTAGGTAGGTAGATAGGTAGGTAGAGGGATAGAGGGAGAAATACAGTAGTTAGGTAGGTAGAGGAATGGAGAGGGAGAGGGAGAAATACAATAGATAGGTAGGTAGGTACGTAGGTAGGGGGATAGAGGAGAAATACAGTAGGTAGGTAGGTATGGGGATAGAGAG
>JBDLLF010000062.1:2500-7500 GCA_039707465.1 Rhabdophis nuchalis
TAGATAGATAATTAGTCAAATAGAATAGATAGACAGACTTATAGTCAGGCATAACACAGGTTTCGTAGACAGAAAACACAGGGTCAATCAAAATGGACTCAAATGTCTATACACCAATGCACAGAGTATGAGGAATAAACAGGGTGAATTAGAAATTCAAGTAAATGAGGGCAGATACGATATTGTTGCCATTACAGAAACTTGGTGGGATGAAACCCACAAATGGAACATACAGCTAGAAGGATTTAAATTATTTAAAAGAAATAGACCAAATAAAAGAGGAGGTGGAGTTGCACTATATATAAGAAATAATTACATCTCTACAGAAATAGAGCACAACAATGATGAGAACTATCTTGAATGTATTTGGGTCAATATTAAAGGTTGGGGGGGGAATGATATTGTCATAGGTCTATACTACAGGCCACCCAACCAAGCAGAGGAAGTGGATGTACTTTTTGCTAACCAGCTAACTAAGGTATGTAGGAAGCACACTGCAATAGTAATGGGAGATTTTAACTACCCTGACATCAATTGGGAAACAAACTCTGCACCAAGTGGAAGATCCAACAGGTTCCTAACAAACCTAGCAGACAACTTTGTTTCCCAAAAGGTAGAGAAGGGAACAAGGGGATCAGCAATATTGGACTTAATTCTCACTAACAGAGAGGAAATGATAGAAGGTGTAGAAGCTACAGGAACTTTGGGGGCAAGCGATCATGAAATACTGGAATTCAACATTATGCAAACAAAAGTAGTTGAACAAAGTCAAACTAGAGTCTTAGACTTCAAGAGAGCTAATTTCAACAAATTCAGAGAGAGCTTGGGAAGGATTCCATGGATGAGAATCCTCAAGGGGAAAACAACTCAAGAAGCTTGGGAAATTTTGAAAAATGAGATTATAAAAGCCCAGTCCAGCGCAATACCAATGAAGAAGAAAAATAACAGTTCCCAAAAGAAACCAGCATGGCTGCACAAAGAACTCTCTGACAAATTGAAAGACAAAAAGGATAAATATAAAAAGTGGAAAAAGGGGGACATAACCAAGGCAAAATATCAGCAAATAGCCCGAGCCTGTAAAGATGAAGTGAGGAAAGCTAAGGCTCACAATGAAGAAAGGCTTGCCAAAAAAGTAAAAAATAACAAAAAAAGCTTCTTCCAACATGTTAAAAATAAGAAAAAAGTTAAGGAAACAATTGGTCCACTGCTGGGAGAAAATGGCAAGAAGATGATAAGCAACAGGGAGAAAGCAGAACTATTTAACTCTTTCTTTGCATCTGTCTTTACACAAAGGGATAAAACAGTCCAATCAATCAAAAACAGCACCACAAATATCAGATTAGGAACACAAGTTGAAATAGAGAAGAAAATGGTAAGTGAGCACCTGTCTGCCCTGGACGAGTTCAAATCACCAGGACCGGATGGATTACACCCCAGGGTTCTGAAGGAACTGGCAGACGAGATCTCAGAACCACTGAACTATATCTTTCAGAGATCCTGGAGCACCGGGGAACTGCCAGAAGACTGGAAAAGAGCAGATGTGGTTCCCATCTTCAAAAAAGGAAAAAAAACAGATCCAGGAAACTATAGACCCATCAGCCTGACCTCAATACCAGGAAAGATTCTGGAAAAGATAATTAAACAACAAATAAGTGAACACCTAGAAGCAAACAAAGTAATAGCCAAAAGCCAACATGGGTTTGTCAAAAACAGATCATGCCAGACGAATCTAATTGCATTCTTTGACAAAGTAACAAAATCAGTGGACCAGAGGAATGCTGTTGATATAATTTACCTGGACTTCAGTAAGGCATTTGATAAAGTAGACCATAACCTACTATTAGATAAAGTAGAAAATTGTGGGTTAGACAGCACCACCACCAAATGGATTCGTAACTGGCTGACCAACCGCACTCAACGTGTAGTCCTCAATGGAACTGCATCTACATGGAAGGAAGTATGCAGTGGAGTCCCCCAAGGCTCTGTTTTAGGCCCAGTACTCTTTAACATCTTCATCAACGATTTGGATGAGGGGATAAATGGGGAACTCATCAAATTCGCAGACGACACCAAGCTGGCAGGAATAGCCAACACTCCAGAAGATAGGCTTAAGATACAGAAGGATCTAGACAAACTTGAACATTGGGCACTGTCTAATAAAATGAAATTCAATTGTGAAAAAAGTAAGGTCCTACATATAGGCAAGAAAAACCAAATGCACAAGTACAGTATAGGTGGTACCTTGCTCAATAGTAGCAACTGTGAGAGGGATCTCGGAATCCTAGTGGACAACCATTTAAATATGAGCCAGCAGTGTGCAGCAGCTGCCAAAAAAGCCAACACGGTTCTAGGCTGCATCAACAGAGGGATAGAATCTAGATCGCGTGAAGTGTTAATGCCACTGTATAGTGCCTTGGTAAGGCCACACTTGGAATACTGCATACAGTTTTGGTCGCCACGATGTAGAAAGACGTGGAGACTCTGGAAAGAGTGCAAAGAAGAGCAACCAAGATGATTAGAGGACTGGAGACTAAGACATATGAAGAACGGCTGCAGGAACTGGGTATGTCTAGTTTGATGAAGAGAAGGACCAGGGGAGACATGATAGCAGTGTTCCGATATCTCAGAGGGTGCCACAAAGAAGAGGGAGTCAAACTTTTCTCCAAGACACCTGGGGGCAGGACAAGGAGCAATGGGTGGAAACTAACCAAGGAGAGAAGCAACTTAGAACTAAGGAGAAATTTCCTAACAGTAAGAACAATTAACCTCTGGAACAGCTTGCCTCCAGCAGTTGTGAATGCCCCACCCTGGAAGTCTTTAAAAAGATGTTAGACAGCCATTTGTCTGAAATGGTATAAGATTCCTGCCCATGCAGGGGTTGGACTAGAAGACCTACAAGGTCCCTTCCAACTCTGCTATTGTATTGTATTGTATGTATTGTATTATAAACTGATGATAGATAGATAGATAGATAGATAGATAGATAGATAGATAGATAGATAGATAGATAGATAGATAGATAGATAGATAGAGAGACAGATATGTAGGTAGTCAAATAGAATAGAAAGACAGACTTATAAACTGATGATAGATGGATAGATGATAGATAGATAGATAGATAGATAGATAGATAGATAGATAGATAGATAGATAGATAGATAGATAGATAGATAGATAGATAGATAGATAGATAGATAGATAGACAGACAGACAGAGAGACAGATATGTAGGTAGTCAAATAGAATAGAAAGACAGACTTATAAACTGATGATAGATGGATAGATGATAGATAGATAGATAGATAGATAGATAGATAGATAGATAGATAGATAGACAGAGAGACAGTTATGTACGTAGTCAAATAGAATAGAAAGACAGACTTATAAACTGATGATAGATGGATAGATGATAGATAGATAGATAGATAGATAGATAGATAGATAGATAGATAGATAGATAGATAGATAGATAGATAGATAGATTGATAGATAGATAGATGATAGATAGATAGATAGATAGATAGATAGATAGATAGATAGATAGATAGATAGATAGATAGATAGATAGATAGACAGACAGACAGACAGATATGTAGGTAGTCAAATATAATAGATAGGTAGAGCAATGATCTGATGATAGATAGATTGATGATAGATAGAGTAGATGATAGATAGATAGATAGATAGATAGATAGATAGATAGATAGATAGATAGATAGATAGATAGATAGATAGATAGATAGATAGATAGATAGATAATTAGTCAAATAGAATAGATAGACAGACTTATAAACTGATGATAGATAGATAGATAGATAGATAGATAGATAGATAGATAGATAGATAGATAGATAGATAGATAGATAGATAGATAGATAGATAGATAGATAGATAGACAGACAGAGAGACAGATATGTAGGTAGTCAAATAGAATAGAAATACAGACTTATAAACTGATGATAGATGGATAGATGATAGATAGATAGATAGATAGATAGATAGATAGATAGATAGATAGATAGATAGATAGATGATAGATAGATAGATGATAGATAGATAGATAGATAGATAGATAGATAGATAGATAGATAGATATAGATAGATAGATAGATAGATAGATAGATAGATAGATAGAAAAATAGATAGATAGATAGACAGACAGACAGACAGACAGACAGACAGATATGTAGGTAGTCAAATATAATAGATAGGTAGAGCAATGATCTGATGATAGATAGATTGATGATAGATAGATAGATGATAGATAGATAGATAGATAGATAGATAGATAGATAGATAGATAGATAGATAGATAGATAGATAGATAGATAGATAGATAATTAGTCAAATAGAATAGATAGACAGACTTATAAACTGATGATAGATAGATAGATAGATAGATAGATAGATAGATAGATAGATAGATAGATAGATAGATAGATAGAGAGATAGAGAGACAGATATGTAGGTAGTCAAAAAGAATAGAAAGACAGACTTATAAACTGATGATAGATGGATAGATGATAGATAGATAGATAGATAGATAGATAGATAGATAGATAGATAGATAGATAGATAGATAGATAGATAGACAGACAGACAGAGAGACAGATATGTAGGTAGTCAAATAGAATAGAAAGACAGACTTATAAACTGATGATAGATGGATAGATGATAGATAGGTAGATAGATAGATAGATAGATAGATAATTAGTCAAATAGAATAGATAGACAGACTTATAAACTGATGATAGATAGATAGATAGATAGATAGATAGATAGATAGATAGATAGATAGATAGATAGATAGATAGATAGATAGATAGATAGACAGACAGAGAGACAGATATGTAGGTAGTCAAATAGAATAGAAATACAGACTTATAAACTGGATGATAGATGGATAGATGATAGATAGATAGATAGATAGATAGATAGATAGATAGATAGATAGATAGATAGATAGATAGATAGATAGATGATAGATAGATAGATGATAGA
>JBDLLF010000062.1:32500-35000 GCA_039707465.1 Rhabdophis nuchalis
GACAGACAGACAGACAGAGAGACAGATATGTAGGTAGTCAAATAGAATAGAAAGACAGACTTATAAACTGATGATAGATGGATAGATGATAGATAGATAGATAGATAGATAGATAGATAGATAGATAGATAGATAGATAGATAGATAGATAGATAGATACACAGACAGACAGAGAGACAGATATGTAGGTAGTCAAATAGAATAGAAAGACAGACTTATAAACTGATGATCGATAGATAGATGATAGTTAGATAGATAGATAGATAGGTAGGTAGGTAGGTAGGTAGGTAGGTAGGTAGGTAGGTAGGTAGGTAGATAGATAGATAGATAGATAGATAGATAGATAGATAGATAGATAGATAGATAGATAGATAGATAGATAGATAGATAGATAGATAGATAGATAGATAGATAGATAGATAGATAGATAGATAGATAGATAGACAGACAGACAGACAGACAGACAGACAGACAGACAGACAGACAGACAGATATGTAGGTAGTCAAATATAATAGATAGGTAGAGCAATGATCTGATGATAGATAGATTGATGATAGATAGATAGATGATAGATACATAGATAGATAGATAGATAGATAGATAGATAGATAGATAGATAGATAGATAGATAGATAGATAGATAGATAGATAGATAGATAATTAGTCAAATAGAATAGATAGACAGACTTATAAACTGATGATAGATAGATAGATAGATAGATAGATAGATAGATAGATAGATAGATAGATAGATAGATAGATAGATAGATAGATAGATAGATAGATAGATAGATAGACAGATATGTAGGTAGTCAAATAGAATAGAAAGACAGACTTATAAACTGATGATAGATGGATAGATGATAGATAGATAGATAGATAGATAGATAGATAAATAGATAGATAGATAGATAGATAGATAGATAGATAGATAGATAGATAGATAGACAGATAGACAGATAGACAGAGAGACAGATATGTAGGTAGTCAAATAGAATAGAAATACAGACTTATAAACTGATGATAGATGGATAGATGATAGATAGATAGATAGATAGATAGATAGATAGATAGATAGATAGATAGATAGATAGATAGATAGATAGATAATTAGTCAAATAGAATAGATAGACAGACTTAGAAACTGATGATAGATAGATAGATAGATAGATAGATAGACAGATATGTAGGTAGTCAAATAGAATAGAAAGACAGACTTATAAACTGATGATAGATGGATAGATGATAGATAGATAGATAGATAGATAGATAGATAGATAGATAGATAGATAGATAGATAGATAGATAGACAGACAGACAGAGAGACAGATATGTAGGTAGTCAAATAGAATAGAAAGACAGACTTATAAACTGATGATAGATGGATAGATGATAGATAGATAGATAGATAGATAGATAGATAGATAGATAGATAGATAGATAGATAGATAGATAGATAGATAGATAGATAGATAGATAGATAGATACACAGACAGACAGAGAGACAGATATGTAGGTAGTCAAATAGAATAGAAAGACAGACTTATAAACTGATGATCGATAGATAGATGATAGTTAGATAGATAGATAGATAGGTAGGTAGGTAGGTAGGTAGGTAGGTAGGTAGGTAGGTAGGTAGGTAGGTAGATAGATAGATAGATAGATAGATAGATAGATAGATAGATAGATAGATAGATAGATAGATAGATAGATAGATAGATAGATAGATAGATAGATAGATAGATAGATAGATAGATAGATAGATAGATAGATAGATAGATAGATAGACAGACAGACAGACAGACAGACAGACAGACAGACAGACAGACAGATATGTAGGTAGTCAAATATAATAGATAGGTAGAGCAATGATCTGATGATAGATAGATTGATGATAGATAGATAGATGATAGATAGATAGATAGATAGATAGATAGATAGATAGATAGATAGATAGATAGATAGATAGATAGATAGATAGATAGATAGATAGATAATTAGTCAAATAGAATAGATAGACAGACTTATAAACTGATGATAGATAGATAGATAGATAGATAGATAGATAGATAGATAGATAGATAGATAGATAGATAGATAGATAGATAGATAGATAGACAGATATGTAGGTAGTCAAATAGAATAGAAAGACAGACTTATAAACTGATGATAGATGGATAGATGATAGATAGATAGATAGATAGATAGATAGATAAATAGATAGATAGATAGATAGATAGATAGATAGATAGATAGATAGACAGATAGACAGATAGACAGAGAGACAGATATGTAGGTAGTCAAATAGAATAGAAATACAGACTTATAAACTGATGATAGATGGATAGATGATAGATAGATAGATAGATAGATAGATAGATAGATAGATAGATAGATAGATAGATAGATAATTAGTCAAATAGAATAGATAGACAGACTTATAAATTGATGATAGATAGATAGATAGATAGATAGATAGATAGATTGATAGATAGATAG
>JBDLLF010000062.1:50000-52500 GCA_039707465.1 Rhabdophis nuchalis
AGGTAGTCAAATAGAATAGAAATACAGACTTATAAACTGATGATAGATGGATAGATGATAGATAGATAGATAGATAGATAGATAGATAGATAGATAGATAGATAGATAGATAGATAGATAGATAGACAGAGAGACAGATATGTAGGTAGTCAAATAGAATAGAAATACAGACTTATAAACTGATGATAGATGGATAGATGATAGATAGATAGATAGATAGATAGATAGATAGATAGATAGATAGATAGATAGATAGATAGATAGATAGATAGATAGATAGATAGATAGATAGATAGATAGATAGACAGACAGACAGACAGACAGACAGACAGATATGTAGGTAGTCAAATATAATAGATAGGTAGAGCAATGATCTGATGATAGATAGATTGATGATAGATAGATAGATGATAGATAGATAGATAGATAGATAGATAGATAGATAGATAGATAGATAGATAGATAGATAGATAGATAGATAGATAGATAGATAGATAGATAGATAGATAGATAGATAGATAATTAGTCAAATAGAATAGATAGACAGACTTATAAACTGATGATAGATAGATAGATAGATAGATAGATAGATAGATAGATAGATAGATAGATAGATAGATAGATAGATAGATAGATAGATAGACAGATATGTAGGTAGTCAAATAGAATAGAAAGACAGACTTATAAACTGATGATAGATGGATAGATGATAGATAGATAGATAGATAGATAGATAGATAGATAGATAGATAGATAGATAGATAGATAGATAGATAGATAGATAGATAGACAGATAGACAGAGAGACAGATATGTAGGTAGTCAAATAGAATAGAAATACAGACTTATAAACTGATGATAGATGGATAGATGATAGATAGATAGATAGATAGATAGATAGATAGATAGATAGATAGATAGATAGATAGATAGATAGATAGATAGATAATTAGTCAAATAGAATAGATAGACAGACTTATAAATTGATGATAGATAGATAGATAGATAGATAGATTGATAGATAGATAGATAGATAGATAGATAGATAGATAGATAGATAGATAGATAGATAGATAGATAGATAGATAGATAGATAGACAGACAGACAGACAGACAGACAGATATGTAGGTAGTCAAATAGAATAGAAAGACAGACTTATAAACTGATGATCGATAGATAGATGATAGTTAGATAGATAGATAGATAGGTAGGTAGGTAGGTAGGTAGATAGGTAGGTAGGTAGGTAGGTAGGTAGGTAGGTAGGTAGGTAGGTAGGTAGGAAGGTAGGTAGGTAGGTAGGTAGAAAGATAGATAGATAGATAGATAGATAGATAGATAGATAGATAGATAGATAGATAGATAGATAGATAGATAGATAGATAGATAGATAGATAGATAGATAGATAGATAGATAGATAGATAGATAGATAGATAGATAGATAGATAGATAGATAGATAGATAGATAGATAGACAGAGAGACAGATATGTAGGTAGTCAAATAGAATAGAAATACAGACTTATAAACTGATGATAGATGGATAGATGATAGATAGATAGATAGATAGATAGATAGATAGATAGATAGATAGATAGATAGATAGATAGATAGATAGACAGAGAGACAGATATGTAGGTAGTCAAATAGAATAGAAATACAGACTTATAAACTGATGATAGATGGATAGATGATAGATAGATAGATAGATAGATAGATAGATAGATAGATAGATAGATAGATAGATAGATAGATAGATAGATAGATAGATAGATAGATAGATAGATAGATAGACAGACAGACAGACAGACAGACAGACAGATATGTAGGTAGTCAAATATAATAGATAGGTAGAGCAATGATCTGATGATAGATAGATTGATGATAGATAGATAGATGATAGATAGATAGATAGATAGATAGATAGATAGATAGATAGATAGATAGATAGATAGATAGATAGATAGATAGATAGATAGATAGATAGATAGATAGATAGATAGATAGATAATTAGTCAAATAGAATAGATAGACAGACTTATAAACTGATGATAGATAGATAGATAGATAGATAGATAGATAGATAGATAGATAGATAGATAGATAGATAGATAGATAGATAGATAGATAGATAGATAGATAGATAGATAGATAGACAGATATGTAGGTAGTCAAATAGAATAGAAAGACAGACTTATAAACTGATGATAGATGGATAGATGATAGATAGATAGATAGATAATTAGTCAAATAGAATAGATAGACAGACTTATAAATTGATGATAGATAGATAGATAGATAGATAGATTGATAGATAGATAGATAGATAGATAGATAGATAGATAGATAGATAGATAGATAGATAGATAGACAGACAGACAGACAGACAGACAGATATGTAGGTAGTCAAATAGAATAGAAAGACAGACTTATAAACTGATGATCGATAGATAGATGATAGTTAGATAGATAGATAGATAGGTAGGTAGGTAGGTAGGTAGATA
>JBDLLF010000062.1:57500-62500 GCA_039707465.1 Rhabdophis nuchalis
ATAGAAATACAGACTTATAAACTGATGATAGATGGATAGATAGATAGATAGATAGATAGATAGATAGATAGATAGATAGATAGATAGATAGATAGATAGATAGATAGATAGATAGATAGATAGATAGATAGATAGATAGATAGACAGACAGACAGACAGACAGACAGATATGTAGGTAGTCAAATATAATAGATAGGTAGAGCAATGATCTGATGATAGATAGATTGATGATAGATAGATAGATGATAGATAGATAGATAGATAGATAGATAGATAGATAGATAGATAGATAGATAGATAGATAGATAATTAGTCAAATAGAATAGATAGACAGACTTATAAACTGATGATAGATAGATAGATAGATAGATAGATAGATAGATAGATAGATAGATAGATAGATAGATAGACAGAGAGACAGATATGTAGGTAGTCAAATAGAATAGAAATACAGACTTATAAACTGATGATAGATGGATAGATGATAGATAGATAGATAGATAGATAGATAGATAGATAGATAGATAGATAGATAGATAGATAGATAGATAATTAGTCAAATAGAATAGATAGACAGACTTATAAACTGATGATAGATAGATAGATAGATAGATAGATTGATAGATAGATAGATAGATAGATAGATAGATAGATAGATAGATAGATAGATAGATAGATAGATAGATAGAGAGACAGATATGTAGGTAGTCAAATAGAATAGAAAGACAGACTTATAAACTGATGATAGATGGATAGATGATAGATAGATAGATAGATAGATAGATAGATAGATAGATAGATAGATAGATAGATAGATAGATAGATAGATAGATAGATAGATAGATAGATAGATAGACAGACAGACAGACAGACAGACAGACAGATATGTAGGTAGTCAAATAGAATAGAAAGACAGACTTATAAACTGATGACCGATAGATAGATGATAGTTAGATAGATAGATAGATAGATAGGTAGGTAGGTAGGTAGGTAGGTAGGTAGGTAGGTAGGTAGGTAGGAAGGTAGGTAGGTAGGTAGGTAGGTAGGTAGGTAGGTAGGTAGGTAGGTAGGTAGAAAGATAGATAGATAGATAGATAGATAGATAGATAGATAGATAGATAGATAGATAGATAGATAGATAGATAGATAGATAGATAGATAGATAGATAGATAGATAGATAGATAGATAGATAGATAGATAGATAGATAGATAGATAGATAGATAGATAGATAGATAGATAGATAGATAGATAGATAGATAGACAGAGAGACAGATATGTAGGTAGTCAAATAGAATAGAAATACAGACTTATAAACTGATGATAGATGGATAGATGATAGATAGATACATAGATAGATAGATAGATAGATAGATAGATAGATAGATAGATAGATAGATAGATAGATAGATAGATAGATAGATAGATAGATAGACAGACAGACAGACAGACAGACAGACAGATATGTAGGTAGTCAAATATAATAGATAGGTAGAGCAATGATCTGATGATAGATAGATTGATGATAGATAGATAGATGATAGATAGATAGATAGATAGATAGATAGATAGATAGATAGATAGATAGATAGATAGATAGATAGATAGATAGATAGATAGATAGATAGATAGATAGATAGATAATTAGTCAAATAGAATAGATAGACAGACTTATAAACTGATGATAGATAGATAGATAGATAGATAGATAGATAGATAGATAGATAGATAGATAGATAGATAGATAGATAGATAGATAGATAGATAGATAGATAGATAGACAGATATGTAGGTAGTCAAATAGAATAGAAAGACAGACTTATAAACTGATGATAGATGGATAGATGATAGATAGATAGATAGATAGATAGATAGATAGATAGATAGATAGATAGATAGATAGATAGATAGATAGATAGATAGATAATTAGTCAAATAGAATAGATAGACAGACTTATAAACTGATGATAGATAGATAGATAGATAGATAGATAGATAGATAGATAGATAGATAGATAGATAGATAGATAGATAGATAGATAGATAGATAGATAGACAGATATGTAGGTAGTCAAATAGAATAGAAAGACAGACTTATAAACTGATGATAGATGGATAGATGATAGATAGATAGATAGATAGATAGATAGATAGATAGATAGATAGATAGATAGATAGATAGATAGACAGACAGACAGAGAGACAGATATGTAGGTAGTCAAATAGAATAGAAAGACAGACTTATAAACTGATGATAGATGGATAGATGATAGATAGATAGATAGATAGATAGATAGATAGATAGATAGATAGATAGATAGATACACAGACAGACAGAGAGACAGATATGTAGGTAGTCAAATAGAATAGAAAGACAGACTTATAAACTGATGATCGATAGATAGATGATAGTTAGATAGATAGATAGATAGGTAGGTAGGTAGGTAGGTAGGTAGGTAGGTAGATAGATAGATAGATAGATAGATAGATAGATAGATAGATAGATAGATAGATAGATAGATAGATAGATAGATAGATAGATAGATAGATAGATAGATAGATAGATAGATAGATAGACAGAGAGACAGATATGTAGGTAGTCAAATAGAATAGAAATACAGACTTATAAACTGATGATAGATGGATAGATGATAGATAGATTCATAGATAGATAGATAGATAGATAGATAGATAGATAGATAGATAGATAGATAGATAGATAGACAGACAGACAGACAGACAGACAGACAGATATGTAGGTAGTCAAATATAATAGATAGGTAGAGCAATGATCTGATGATAGATAGATTGATGATAGATAGATAGATGATAGATAGATAGATAGATAGATAGATAGATAGATAGATAGATAGATAGATAGATAGATAATTAGTCAAATAGAATAGATAGACAGACTTATAAACTGATGATAGATAGATAGATAGATAGATAGATAGATAGATAGATAGATAGATAGATAGATAGATAGATAGATAGATAGATAGATAGATAGATAGATAGATAGATAGATAGATAGACAGATATGTAGGTAGTCAAATAGAATAGAAAGACAGACTTATAAACTGATGATAGATGGATAGATGATAGATAGATAGATAGATAGATAGATAGATAGATAGATAGATAGATAGATAGATAGATAGATAGATAGATAGATAGATAGATAGATAGATAATTAGTCAAATAGAATAGATAGACAGACTTATAAACTGATGATAGATAGATAGATAGATAGATAGATAGATAGATAGATAGATAGATAGATAGATAGATAGATAGATAGACAGACAGACAGAGAGACAGATATGTAGGTAGTCAAATAGAATAGAAAGACAGACTTATAAACTGATGATAGATGGATAGATGATAGATAGATAGATAGATAGATAGATAGATAGATAGATAGATAGATAGATAGATAGATAGATAGATAGATAGATAGATAGATAGATAGACAGACAGACAGAGAGACAGATATGTAGGTAGTCAAATAGAATAGAAAGACAGACTTATAAACTGATGATCGATGGATAGATGATAGATAGATAGATAGATAGATAGATAGATAGATAGATAGATAGATAGGTAGGTAGGTAGGTAGGTAGGTAGGTAGGTAGGTAGATAGATAGATAGATAGATAGATAGATAGATAGATAGATAGATAGATAGATAGATAGATAGATAGATAGATAGATAGATAGATAGATAGATAGATAGATAGACAGACAGACAGACAGACAGACAGACAGACAGACAGACAGACAGACAGACAGACAGACAGACAGACAGACAGACAGACAGACAGATATGTAGGTAGTCAAATATAATAGATAGGTAGAGCAATGATCTGATGATAGATAGATTGATGATAGATAGATAGATGATAGATAGATAGATAGATAGATAGATAGATAGATAGATAGATAGATAGATAGATAGATAGATAGATAGATAGATAGATAGATAGATAGATAGATAGATAGATAATTAGTCAAATAGAATAGATAGACAGACTTATAAACTGATGATAGATAGATAGATAGATAGATAGATAGATAGATAGATAGATAGATAGATAGATAGATAGATAGATAGATAGATAGATAGACAGATATGTAGGTAGTCAAATAGAATAGAAAGACAGACTTATAAACTGATGATAGATGGATAGATGATAGATAGATAGATAGATAGATAGATAGATAGATAGATAGATAGATAGATAGATAGATAGATAGATAGACAGATAGACAGAGAGACAGATATGTAGGTAGTCAAATAGAATAGAAATACAGACTTATAAACTGATGATAGATGGATAGATGATAGATAGATAGATAGATAGATAGATAGATAGATAGATAGATAGATAGATAGATAGATAGATAATTAGTCAAATAGAATAGATAGACAGACTTATAAATTGATGATAGATAGATAGATAGATAGATAGATAGATAGATAGATAGATAGATAGATTGATAGATAGATAGATAGATAGATAGATAGATAGATAGATAGATAGATAGATAGATAGATAGATAGATAGACAGACAGACAGACAGACAGACAGATATGTAGGTAGTCAAATAGAATAGAAAGACAGACTTATAAACTGATGATCGATAGATAGATGATAGTTAGATAGATAGATAGATAGGTAGGTAGGTAGGTAGGTAGATAGGTAGGTAGGTAGGTAGGTAGGTAGGTAGGTAGGTAGGTAGGTAGGAAGGTAGGTAGGTAGGTAGGTAGAAAGATAGATAGATAGATAGATAGATAGATAGATAGATAGATAGATAGATAGATAGATAGATAGATAGATAGATAGATAGATAGATAGATAGATAGATAGATAGATAGATAGATAGATAGATAGATAGATAGATAGATAGATAGATAGATAGATAGATAGATAGACAGAGAGACAGATATGTAGGTAGTCAAATAGAATAGAAATACAGACTTATAAACTGATGATAG
>JBDLLF010000063.1:0-47500 GCA_039707465.1 Rhabdophis nuchalis
AGAAATACAGTAGGTAGGTAGGTAGGTAGGTAGGTAGGTAGGTAGGTAGGTAGGTAGGTAGGTAGATAGGTGGGTGGGTGGAGATATAGAGAGATGGGGAGAAATACAGTAGGTAGGTAGGTAGGAAGGAAGATAGAGGGATAGAGAGAGGGGGGGGAGAAATACAGTAGGTAGGTAGGTATGTAGATAGAACGATAGAGAAAGGAGAAATATAGTAGGTAGGTAGGCAGGCAGGCAGGCAGGTAGGTAGGTAGGTAGGTAGGTAGGTAGGTAGGGAGGGAGGGAGGGAGGGAGGGAGGGAGGGAGAGGGATAGGGAGGCGAGAAATACAGTAGGTAGGTAGGTAGGTAGGTAGGTAGGTAGGTAGGTAGGTAGGTAGGTAGGTAGGTAGGTAGGTGGGTGGGTGGAGATATAGAGAGATGGGGAGAAATACAGTAGGTAGGTAGGTAGGAAGGAAGATAGAGGGATAGAGAGAGAGGGGGAGAAATACAGTAGGTAGGTAGGTATGTAGGTAGAACGATAGAGAAAGGAGAAATATAGTAGGTAGGTAGGTAGGTAGGTAGGTAGGTAGGTAGGTAGGTAGGTAGGTGGAGAGATAGAGAGAGGGGGAGAAATACAGTAGGTAGGTAGGTAGGTAGGTAGGTAGGTAGGTAGGTAGGTAGGTAGGTAGGTAGGTAGGTGGGTGGAGAGATAGAGAGAGAGGGGAGAAATACAGTAGGTAGGTAGGTAGGAAGGAAGATAGAGGGATAGAGAGAGAGAGAGAGGGAGCTAGAAATACAATAGGTAGCTAGGTGGAGGGATAGAGAGAGAGGGAGAAATACAATAGGTAGGTAGGTAGGTAGGTAGGTAGGTAGGTAGGTAGGTAGGTGGAGAGATAGAGAGAGGGGGAGAAATACAGTAGGTAGGTAGGTAGGTAGGTAGGTAGGTAGGTAGGTAGGTAGGTAGGTAGGTAGGTAGATAGGTGGGTGGGTGGAGATATAGAGAGATGGGGAGAAATACAGTAGGTAGGTAGGTAGGAAGGAAGATAGAGGGATAGAGAGAGGGGGGGGGAGAAATACAGTAGGTAGGTAGGTATGTAGATAGAACGATAGAGAAAGGAGAAATATAGTAGGTAGGTAGGCAGGCAGGCAGGCAGGTAGGTAGGTAGGTAGGTAGGTAGGGAGGGAGGGAGGGAGGGAGGGAGGGAGAGGGATAGGGAGGCGAGAAATACAGTAGGTAGGTAGGTAGGTAGGTAGGTAGGTAGGTAGGTAGGTAGGTGGGTGGGTGGAGATATAGAGAGATGGGGAGAAATACAGTAGGTAGGTAGGTAGGAAGGAAGATAGAGGGATAGAGAGAGAGGGGGGAGAAAATACAGTAGGTAGGTAGGTATGTAGGTAGAATGATAGAGAAAGGAGAAATATAGTAGGTAGGTAGGTAGGTAGGTAGGTAGGTAGGTAGGTAGGTAGGTAGGTAGGTAGGTAGGTAGGTAGGTAGGTAGGTAGGGAGAGGGATAGGGAGGCGAGAAATACAGTAGGTAGGTAGGTAGGTAGGTAGGTAGGTAGGTAGGTAGGTAGGTAGGTAGGTAGGTAGGTAGGTAGGTAGGTAGGTAGGTAGGAAGATAGAGGGAGGGAGAGAGAGAGGGGGAGCTAGAAATGCTTTAGGTAGGTAGGTAAGATAGGTAGGTAGAGGGATAGAGAGAGAGAGGGAGAAATAAAATTACCTAAATATATTAGGTAAGTATGTATGTATGTATGTAGGTAGGTAGGTAGGTAGGTAGGTAGGTAGGTAGGTAGATAGGTAAAAAGGGAGAGGGATAGAGAGGGGAGAAATACAGTAGGTAGGTACGTATGTAGGTAGGTAGGTAGTTGGGTAAGTAGGTAGGTAGGTAGGTAGGAAGATAGAGGGAGAGAGAGAGAGAGAGAAAGAGAGAGAGGGAGATAGAAATACAGTAGGTAGGTAGGTGGAGGGATAGAGAGGGAGAAATATAATAGGTAAATAGGTTACATAGGTAGGTAGGTAGGTAGGTAGGTAGGTAGGTAGGTAGGTAGAGGGATAGAGAGAGAGGATGAAATACAGTAGGTAGGTAGGTAGGTGGGTAAGTAGGCGGGTAGGTAGGTAGGTAGGTAGATGAACGGAGAGGGGAGAAATACAGTAGTTAGTTAGTTAGTTAGTTAGTTAGTTAGGTAGGTAGGTAGGTAGGTAGGTAGGTAGGTAGGTAGGTTGAGAGATAGATAGAGGGGGAGAAATACAGTAGGTAGGTATGTAGATAGAACGATAGAGAAAGGAGAAATATAGTAGGTAAGTAGGTAGGTAGGTAGGTAGGTAGGTAAGTAGGTAGGTAGGTAGGTAGGTAGGTAGGTAGGTAGGGAGAGGGAGAGGGAGGCGAGAAATACAGTAGGTAGGTAGGTAGGTAGGTAGGTAGGTAGGTAGGTAGGTAGGTAGGTAGGTAGGTAGGTAGGAAGATAGGGGGAGGGGAGAGAGAGAGAGGGAGCTAGAAAGCTTTTAGGTAGGTAGGTAAGTAGGTAGGTAGAGGGATAGAGAGAGAGGGAGAAATAAATAGGTAGGTAGGTATGAAGGAAGATAGAGGGATAGAGAGAGAGAGAGGGAGGGAGCTAGAAATACAGTAGGTAGCTAGGTGGAGGGATAGAGAGGGGGAGAAATACAGTAGGTAGGTAGGTAGATACAGGGATAGAGAGGAGAGATATATAGTAGGTAGGTAGGTAGGTACGTAGGGGGAGAGACAGAGTGAGAAAGGCAGTAGGTAGGTAGGTAAGTAGGTAGGTAGAGGGATAGAGAGAGAGAGGGAGAAATACAATAGGTAGGTAGGTAGGTAGGTAGGTGGAGAGATAGAGAGAGGGGGAGAAATACAGTAGGTAGGTAGGTAGGTAGGTAGGTAGTAGGTAGGTAGGTAGGTAGGTAGGTAGGTGGGTGGAGAGATAGAGAGAGGGGGAGAAATACAGTAGGTAGGTAGGTAGGAAGGAAGATAGAGGGATAGAGAGAGAGAGAGAGGGAGCTAGAAATACAATAGGAAGCTAGGTGGAGGGATAGAGAGAGAGGGAGAAATACAATAGGTAGGTAGGTAGGTAGGTAGGTAGGTAGGTAGGTAGGTAGGTAGGTAGGTAGGTAGGTAGGTAGGTAGGTAGGTAGGAGGTAGGTAGGACGGTAGGACGGTAGGTAGGTGGAGAGATAGAGAGATGGGGAGAAATACAGTAGGTAGGTAGGTAGGTAGGTAGGTAGGTAGGTAGGTAGGTAGGTAGGTAGGTAGGTAGGTAGGTAGGTGGGTGGGTGGGTGGGTGGGTGGAGATATAGAGAGATGGGGAGAAATACAGTAGGTAGGTAAGGTAGGAAGGAAGATAGAGGGATAGAGAGAGAGGGGGGGAGAAATACAGTAGGTAGGTAGGTATGTAGATAGAACGATAGAGAAAGGAGAAATATAGTAGGTAGGTAGGTAGGTAGGTAGGTAGGTAGGTAGGTAGGTAGGTAGGTAGGTAGGTAGGTAGGTAGGTAGGAAGATAGAGGGAGGGAGAGAGAGAGGGGGAGCTAGAAATGCTTTAGGTAGGTAGGTAAGTAGGTAGGTAGAGGGATAGAGAGAGAGAAGGAGAAATAAAATTACCTAAATATATTAGGTAAGTATGTATGTATGTATGTAGGTGTCACGATCTATTTCTCCTAATACTCAGAAAGACCACTCTTAGACATTGTTTGAAATGAATAAGGCTACTTTTACTGAGTACCGGAGATCAACAGACCATAGTGAAGCAGGAAGTAACTAGTTTAGGCGCGAACATAGAGTATTTAAAGCTTAAGCCCATCCCAAGAGCCCTAACCCCCCCTGGCAGTGTCCAATATACGTTCTTCTCCGACATCAGGTGGGCAGGTCATCACCAGCATGGAATGTGAGACCGTTAGTCCAGAGATAACACCAGCCGGCATCATCTTCCACCAATCTACCACCAGCATAACAATTGAATCCCAGCGCCCCACCCTCCCCGTTTCCATGGCAGCTAAGCAGTATATGCGAAGGCTGACATCCGGACCTCCTCCAGGAGCAGGCAGAAATCCCGGACGCTTCTCAGAAAGCGAGATGCTAGACCTGTAAAACAGACAAAAAAGAGACAAAACAACACAGAGGAGAGAGGGAAAGGGTCAAGGCTTGTGTGGATATTTGGCATAAAACTGGCGTATAAGCTTCGGGGCCTTGAGATGCTCTTTATCCACCCATTCATTGTGAGAAGGAGGAAAGTCTTTCCACATGACTAAGAACTGAGTTTTATTTCTACGGACTCTGGAGTCCAAAATGTCACGAACTTCATAATGCTGGTGACCGTCAACCATCATTGGTGCAGGGGCATCAGGAGAGGGTTTGCGGAGATGCGAGTGCGTTCAGGCTTTAATAGGTGAACATGGAATACCGGGTACAAACGACGGTAGGTTTTTGGGAGATCCAAACGGACAGACACCGAACTGATTATCTTAGTTATAGTGAATGGACCAACAAATTTGGGACCCAGTTTCTTGCACTTTTGCGGGCTGTCTAAATGCTTAGTAGAGACGTATACTCTATCACCAACTTTGTAGGCCGGAGGAGCTGCCCGTTTCCTATCAGCATACAACTTATGCGATTGATGTGCATCATCCAAAGTTTTTCTTAAGATAGGCCAAACCGAAGACAGCCTGGTGGACCATTCACCCAAGGAGGGAACTGTGGGCGAGTCGTGAGGTAATTCAGGGATGGGTACAAAGTCCTGACCATAGATAATCCTAAAAGGGGTCATATTTGTACTAGAATGAACAGAGTTATTATAAGCCACTTCGGCATGCAACAGGAGATCAGCCCAATCATCTTGTTGAAAATTAATGAAACAACGAAGGTATTGTTCCAAAACGGAATTAGCCCGCTCACAAGAACCGTTCGTCTGGGGATGGTAGGAGGAGCTTAAGCCCTGGGCGGAGCCTATCAATTTCAAAAATTCCTTCCAAAAGAGAGACGTAAATTGAGTACCTCTATCCGAAATGATACGCTTAGGCACACCATGAAAGCGATAAATATGGTTCAGGAACAACTTGGCCAACGATTTGGAAGATGGAATCTTCGAACAAGGTACAAAATGAACTTGCTTGGAGAAAAGATCCGTAACAACCCAAATGACGGTATAGCCTTGGCTGGTTGGAAGGTCAACAATAAAGTCCATCGAGATCTCCTTCCAAGGAGCCTCCGGCCGTGCCACAGATTGGAGAAGGCCATGGGGCTTACCAGGGGTACGTTTCGAAGCAGCACAAACAGGACAACTGGCAATGTATGATTCCACATCCTTTTTGAGCGAAGGCCACCAGAATTGGCGCTTAACTAGGTGTACAGTCTTTACGAATCCGAAATGTCCCGCTAAACGTGAGTTGTGTGCCCGCTGCAATACAAAAGGTCGTATGGTAGCAGGGACATAAATCTTAGAGCCAATCCAAGGGAGATTATCCCTAATAGTGCAGTCACCTGAATGTGCAGAATACCATTCATCAGTAAGCAATTCAGATTTAATGCGAGCAATGAGCTCAGCCGGCGGAGCAATCTGGAGAATAGAATGGCCTCTGGTAGACCCAGGAGAAGCAGGTAACGCGAGCGGCATCATGGGTTGCACAACTGTAAGTTTAGAAACATCATATTGGGGCAGTCTGGAGAGGGCATCAGCCATGAAATTCTTCCCACCAGGGATATATTTGAGACGGGAAATTGAAACGATGGAAGTAGTGTGCCCAGCGTAGTTGTCTTGGGGAAAGTTTGCGGGAGGAAGTGAGAGCGTCCAGACTTCAAACGGATGAGGTGCGCCCTCGAGAAAATGACGCCAAGTCATGAGGCCCAACGAACAGCAAATGCTTCCTTCTCCCAAATGGCCCATCCACGCTCGGTAGCGGACAGTTTACGAGAGGTGTAGGCACATGGTTGTAGTTGGCCACGGTTGTTGAGTTGTAGCAAGACCGCTCCCACAGCGACATCGCTGGCATCCGCCTGAACCACGAACGGGGAGTTGACGTCGGGATGCTTCAGAACAGGCTCAGCCGCAAACAGACGTTTAAGTTTCTCGAAAGCTGCTTGGCACTCCATGGTCCAGTTGAGGGGGGTTCCAGGCCGAGGTTTACCTTCCCCTTTGGTTTTGAGAAGATTTGTAATGGGTAACGCAATGCTAGCAAATGATGCAATAAATTGGCGGTAAAAGTTGGCGAAACCCAGAAAACTTTGGAGCTGTTTACGAGTGCGGGGAGGGGCCCATTCTGTTACAGCTTTCACTTTAGCAGGATCCATTTCAATCCCTTCCGAGGAGATACGATAACCTAAATAATCAATCTTCTCCTGGTGAAACTCACATTTAGACAATTTGGCGTATGGTTCGGCGGAGCGGAGTTTCTGAAGGACGGAACGCACAAGCTTGACATGTTCGTCGCGTGTTTGTGAGTACACGACTATGTCGTCAATATAAACTAAAACTCCCTTATATAAGTGCTCGTGGAGGACCTCATTGATCAGTTGCATAAACACAGAAGGAGCACCCTGAAGACCAAATGGTAAAACCTTAAACTGGAAACATCCAAGGGGACAGTTGAAAGCAGTTTTCCATTCGTCACCCTCTTTAATTCTCACTCTATAATAAGCTTCACGTAAGTCCAGTTTAGTAAAAATTTTGCCAGTAGCCAGGTGGGCAAGCATGTCCTTCATAAGCGGAAGTGGGTAGACGTTGTGCTCGCAAATGGTGTTAAGGTAAGAGTAGTCTTGAACTAATCGAAGAGTGCCATCTTTCTTTTCTCTAAACATCACTGGTGCGGCCACACGTGGCCTAGCAGGTTCAATGAAACCCCTTTGTAGGTTTTTGTCAATAAATTTTCGCAACTCCTCCATTTCACGTGGAGTCATAGAGTAAAGACGAGGCTTAGGTAACTGCACTCCAGGAAGAAAATCAATGGAACAATCAGTAGCCCTATGAGGAGGAAGTGAGTCACAAGACTTTTCACTAAAAGCGTCTTTAAGGTCCCAATATTCTGCGGGAATTTTCTCCTCACCAGGGATGATTTCCGAAGGAGGAAGAGCTAATATGGGACCAGCGGGTTCAGTGATAGGAGTTACGTCAAGGGGAGAATCATGCTGGTGCTTTGAAAGTATAAAGTTATTTTCAGGTAGTAATAAAGGTATTCGCACCCATCCCTCTTTCCAATCAATAAGAGGATTCCATTTACGTAGCCAGTTGACTCCCCAAATGACAGCATTATCAGCTATGGCAGCTACGATGAAATTAATGGTTTCATTATGAGTTTCACCAATAGAAACTTGAAGTGGTTCGGTAACAAAAGATGCAGGAATTCCACCCGCCACAGAACCATCCATCTGGCAAAATGCTATGGGGGTTTTTAAATTCTTCAAATGAAACCCCATGGCGTAGACAAGATCTTGGCTGATCAGACAGCGAGAACAACCAGAATCAATGAGGGCTTGTACATTGCAAGTACGACCACTAGATGGAGCCAAAAGCTTTAATTGAATATAAAGGGGCCCGGAGCGGCGACTTACCAAATTTTCGTCAGAGTCCCCCTCCCAATCGTCGGGCTGGGTCTCGGGCTGGTCAACGGAGAGGTCTAGAGGCTCCACCCCACTCATCGCAGGCTTACTGCGCACGTTCGGAGCTTTTGCAGGCCTTCTAACTTCGGAAGAGGAATGTGGGCGTGGAGGCTGTCTTGACCTGCAGTTGTTCGCCCAGTGTGCCCCTCCTTTCCACAACGATAACAAGAGCCTGGGCGCGCTGGAGTTGATCTTCGCCCCCCCCCCTCTGCATGTGGGAATCTTTATCAGGGGACCGAGGCCTGGGGCTTCCCAATGGCTTCTTCGTTTCAAAACGGACTGGATCTTGTAAGTGGGCCTGGTCCAGTTCCACATCTCCTGCCAAATCTATCCAATCATCTAAGGATTCGGGACGGAATCTGTTTATGCATATCTGATAAATGTCTTTATCAAGTCCCTCTGTATAGAGATCCATCAGAGCCCTGTCACTATAACCGACCATAAACACAGACAGCTCTTGAAAAATTTGCGTGTATTCTTGCACAGACATACTCCCCTGGTGTAAATTTCTCATTCTCATTCTAGCTTTCCTTTCAACTCGGGGGTCTTCAAAACGTCTTCTAAGAGCAGTCATCTGGAAGCTTTGTTTTCCAAAGCCATAGAAACAAGTCTAATTTTGACCTCATCTTCATAGTCATCTGTGTAATGCTGCACAAAATTATTTACGTGGAGCAGAAAAGATGCTAAATTTTCGCTGTCACCGTCGAACTTAACGCCCAGGGGAGGGAGTTTCGCAGGCCGGCGGGGGGGGGGGGGCGGGACGGTTTTCCCTCTGTAAATCGCTGCTGGCTTGTGGAGGGGGGGAAGGGGTTGTGCCTCTGCTTTCTCGGGCGGCTGCTTCTTTTAACTGTTTGCATTCCCGACGATGCCCCCCTTCCAAAAGGTTATTCAGGGCTTCCCTCTTCTTGCTTGCCTGGCGGAGCAGTTCATGGGCCATCTCCTTCAACTCCCTTTCTTCCCTTAAAAGCTCCGGAATGAATGGCTTGGGGGAAGGGCGGCGTCTGGTGGTGGTAACCCCTGAGCTTATGCCCCCCGTCATTCCCACTCCCTCAGACCAACGGTGGGGTTTTGTTGTATCTTCGGCTGTCAGGTTTAAATCTAGGCCGGCTAAACAATCCAACACTGACCTCGGATCCTCTTTTGGAGCAGGGATATTTGATGCAGTTTCTCCCATATCGATGGCAGGCAGAACCTCCACAAGTGGAAGCTCCTCTTTAGCAGGATCCGACATCAGGAGTGATTTTTTTGTGACTTCCTGCTTAATGTCACGATCTATTTCTCCTAATACTCAAGAAAGACCACTCTTAGACATTGTTTGAAATGAATAAGGCTACTTTTACTGAGTACCGGAGATCAACAGACCATAGTGAAGCAGGAAGTAACTAGTTTAGGCGCGAACATAGAGTATTAAAGCTTAAGCCCATCCCAAGAGCCCTAACCCCCCCTTGCAGTGTCCAATATACGTTCTTCTCTGACATCAGGTGGGCAGGTCATCACCAGCATGGAATGTGAGACCGTTAGTCCAGAGATAACACCAGCCGGCATCATCTTCCACCAATCTACCACCAGCATAACAATTGAATCCCAGCACCCCACCCTCCCCGTTTCCATGGCAGCTAAGCAGTATATGCGAAGGCTGACAGTAGGTAGGTAGGTAGGTAGATAGGTAAAAAGGGAGAGGGATAGAGAGGGGAGAAATACAGTAGGTAGGTACGTATGTAGTTGGGTAAGTAGGTAGGTAGGTAGGTAGGAAGATAGAGGGGGAGAGAGAGAGAGAGAGAGAGACAGAGGGAGATAGAAATACAGTTGGTAGGTAGGTGGAGGGATAGAGAGGGAGAAATATAATAGGTAAGTAGGTTACATAGGTAGGTAGGTAGGTAGGTAGGTAGGTAGGTAGGTAGGTAGGTAGGTAGAGGGATAGAGAGAGAGGATGAAATACAGTAGGTAGGTAGGTAGGTGGGTAAGTAGGCAGGTAGGTAGGTAGGTAGGTAGGTAGGTAGGTGGGTGGGTGGAGAGATAGAGAGAGGGGGAGAAATACAGTAGGTAGGTAGGTAGGAAGGAAGATAGAGGGATAGAGAGAGAGAGAGGGAGCTAGAAATACAGTAGGTAGCTAGGTGGAGGGATAGAGAGAGAGGGAGAAATACAATAGGTAGGTAGGTAGGTAGGTAGGTAGGTAGGTAGGTAGGGAGAGGGAGAGGGAGGCGAGAAATACAGTAGGTAGGTAGGTAGGTAGGTAGGTAGGTAGGTAGGTAGGTAGGTAGGAAGATAGGGGGAGGGAGAGAGAGAGAGGGAGCTAGAAATGTTTTAGGTAGGTAGGTAAGTAGGTAGGTAGAGGGATAGAGAGAGAGGGAGAAATAAAATAGGTAGGTAGGTATGAAGGAAGATAGAGGGATAGAGAGAGAGAGGGAGGGAGCTAGAAATACAGTAGGTAGCTAGGTGGAGGGATAGAGAGAGAGGGAGAAATACAATAGGTAGGTAGGTAGGTGGGTGGGTGGAGAGATAGAGAGAGGGGGAGAAATACAGTAGGTAGGTAGGTAGGTAGGTAGATACAGGGATAGAGAGGAGAGAGATATAGTAGGTAGGTAGGTAGGTACGTAGGGGGAGAGACAGACTGAGAAAGGCAGTAGGTAGGTAGGTAAGTAGGTAGGTAGAGGGATAGAGAGAGAGAGGGAGAAATACAATAGGTAGGTAGGTAGGTAGGTAGGTGGAGAGATAGAGAGAGGGGGAGAAATACAGTAGGTAGGTAGGTAGGTAGGTAGGTAGGTAGGTAGGTAGGTAGGTAGGTGTGTGGGTGGAGAGATAGAGAGAGGGGGAGAAATACAGTAGGTAGGTAGGTAGGAAGCAAGATAGAGGGATAGAGAGAGAGAGAGAGGGAGCTAGAAATAAAGTAGGTAGCTAGGTGGAGGGATAGAGAGAGAGGGAGAAATACAATAGGTAGGTAGGTAGGTAGGTAGGTAGGTAGGTAGGTAGGTAGGTAGGTAGGTAGGTGGGTGGGTGGAGATATAGAGAGATGGGGAGAAATACAGTAGGTAGGTAGGAAGGAAGATAGAGGGATAGAGAGAGAGGGGGGGAGAAATACAGTAGGTAGGTATGTAGATAGAACGATAGAGAAAGGAGAAATATAGTAGGTAGGTAGGTAGGTAGGTAGGTAGGTAGGTAGGTAGGTAGGTAGGTAGGTAGGTAGGTAGGTAGGTAGGGAGAGGGATAGGGAGGCGAGAAATACAGTAGGTAGGTAGGTAGGTAGGTAGGTAGGTAGGTAGGTAGGTAGGTAGGTAGGTAGGTAGGAAGATAGAGGGAGGGAGAGAGAGAGGGGGAGCTAGAAATGCTTTATGTAGGTCGGTAAGTAGGTAGGTAGAGGGATAGAGAGAGAGAGGGAGAAATAAAATAGGTAGGCAGGTATGAAGGAAGATAGAGGGATAGAGAGAGAGAGAGAGGGAGCTAGAAATACAGTAGGTAGCTAGGTGGAGGGATAGAGAGAGAGGGAGAAATACAATAGGTAGGTAGGTAGGTCGGTGGGTGGAGAGATAGAGAGAGGGGGAGAAATACAGTAGGTAGGTAGGTAGGTAGGTAGGTAGGTAGGTAGGTAGGTAGGTAGGTAGGTGGGTGGGTGGGTGGGTGGAGAGATAGAGAGAGGGGGAGAAATACAGTAGGTAGGTAGGTAGGAAGGAAGATAGAGGGATAGAGAGAGGGAGAGAGGGAGCTAGAAATACAGTAGGTAGCTATGTGGAGGGATAGAGAGAGAGGGAGAAATACAATAGGTAGGTAGGTAGGTAGGTAGGTAGGTAGGTAGGTAGGTAGGTAGGTAGGTAGGTAGGTAGGTTGTTTGGTTAGTGGGTGGAGATATAGAGAGATGGGGAGAAATACAGTAGGTAGGTAGGTAGGAAGGAAGATAGAGGGATAGAGAGAGAGAGAGAGGGAGCTAGAAATACAGTAGGTAGCTAGGTGGATTTATCTCGTTGATCCCCAAAGATGGGCAAGATGATGCAGATCCTAAAAATTATAGGCCGATCTCACTATTAAATACAGATTATAAGATTTTTTCTAAAATTTTAGCAAATAGATTAATGACAACCATGCAACAAGTGATTCATCAAGACCAAACTGGCTTTATAAATGGTAGACAAATGAAAAGTAATGTAAGGCAAATTGTTAACTTAGTAGAATATTTGGGAGGTAACAAGCAGGTCCCCACGGTGTTGCTTTTTTTAGATGCCGAAAAAGCTTTTGATAGACTGAATTGGCAATTTTTATTAAAATTGATAGAAAAGATGCAATTTGGAGAATATTTTACAAAATCAATCAAGGCAATATATCAAAAACAAACAGCACAAATAGTAATCAATGGTGGTTTGACAGAAAATTTTAATATAGAGAAGGGAACAAGGGACAGAGAATCAATAGATAAAGAATATTTCTGTCCCCAGCAAACTAAAATTCATAGGGTTATCAGTGCGTGTAACATAGATAATTGTGCAGGTAATATTATCAACACTGCTGTCAAGCAAAACCAAACAATTAACAGTGGGTGCCATACCATGTACATGAACCATACAAGTGGCAAAGAAATAGGGGCAAAGAGAACCATAGTCAGGCATAACACAGGTTTCGTAGACAGAAAACACAGGGTCAATCAAAATGGACTCAAATGTCTATACACCAATGCACAGAGTATGAGGAATAAACAGGGTGAATTAGAAATTCAAGTAAATGAGGGCAGATACGATATTGTTGCCATTACAGAAACTTGGTGGGATGAAACCCACAAATGGAACATACAGCTAGAAGGATTTAAATTATTTAAAAGAAATAGACCAAATAAAAGAGGAGGTGGAGTTGCACTATATATAAGAAATAATTACATCTCTACAGAAATAGAGCACAACAATGATGAGAACTATCTTGAATGTATTTGGGTCAATATTAAAGGTTGGGGGGGGAATGATATTGTCATAGGTCTATACTACAGGCCACCCAACCAAGCAGAGGAAGTGGATGTACTTTTTGCTAACCAGCTAACTAAGGTATGTAGGAAGCACACTGCAATAGTAATGGGAGATTTTAACTACCCCGACATCAATTGGGAAACAAACTCTGCACCAAGTGGAAGATCCAACAGGTTCCTAACAAACCTAGCAGACAACTTTGTTTCCCAAAAGGTAGAGAAGGGAACAAGGGGATCAGCAATATTGGACTTAATTCTCACTAACAGAGAGGAAATGATAGAAGGTGTAGAAGCTACAGGAACTTTGGGGGCAAGCGATCATGAAATACTGGAATTCAACATTATGCAAACAAAAGTAGTTGAACAAAGTCAAACTAGAGTCTTAGACTTCAAGAGAGCTAATTTCAACAAACTCAGAGAGAGCTTGGGAAGGATTCCATGGATGAGAATCCTCAAGGGGAAAACAACTCAAGAAGCTTGGGAAATTTTGAAAAATGAGATTATAAAAGCCCAGTCCAGCGCAATACCAATGAAGAAGAAAAATAACAGTTCCCAAAAGAAACCAGCATGGCTGCATAAAGAACTCTCTGACAAATTGAAAGACAAAAAGGATAAATATAAAAAGTGGAAAAAGGGGGACATAACCAAGGCAAAATATCAGCAAATAGCCCGAGCCTGTAAAGATGAAGTGAGGAAAGCTAAGGCTCACAATGAAGAAAGGCTTGCCAAAAAAGTAAAAAATAACAAAAAAAGCTTCTTCCAACATGTTAAAAATAAGAAAAAAGTTAAGGAAACAATTGGTCCACTGCTGGGAGAAAATGGCAAGAAGATGATAAGCAACAGGGAGAAAGCAGAACTATTTAACTCTTTCTTTGCATCTGTCTTTACACAAAGGGATAAAACAGTCCAATCAATCAAAAACAGCACCACAAATATCAGATTAGGAACACAAGTTGAAATAGAGAAGAAAATGGTAAGTGAGCACCTGTCTGCCCTGGACGAGTTCAAATCACCAGGACCGGATGGATTACACCCCAGGGTTCTGAAGGAACTGGCAGACGAGATCTCAGAACCACTGAACTATATCTTTCAGAGATCCTGGAGCACCGGGGAACTGCCAGAAGACTGGAAAAGAGCAGATGTGGTTCCCATTTTCAAAAAAGGAAAAAAAACAGATCCAGGAAACTATAGACCCATCAGCCTGACCTCAATACCAGGAAAGATTCTGGAAAAGATAATTAAACAACAAATAAGTGAACACCTAGAAGCAAACAAAGTAATAGCCAAAAGCCAACATGGGTTTGTCAAAAACAGATCATGCCAGACAAATCTAATTGCATTCTTTGACAAAGTAACAAGGCAAGGTTGTCCCTTGTCACCGCTATTGTTTATTTTGATGTTGGAAATTTTACTAAGTAAAATACGAAGGATGGATGTAATAAAGGGAATTAAAATAAGACAGCATGAGTATAAGCTACGAGCGTTCGCGGACAACCTGGTTGTTACCTTAACCCAACCGGTAAAATCGATTATAGCTTTGATGGAAACAATCTGCTCATATGGGAAAGTGTCTGGTTTTAGAATAAATTCAGCCAAAACAAAGATAATAGCTAAAAATATGGTTAGAAGCCAGAAAGAAGAGATAGAAAGGTTAACGGGATATGAAATAGTTACAAAGGTTAAATACTTAGGGGTTTATATTATGTCTGTAAACACGAAATTATATCAGCATAATTATGAACTGTTATGAAAAAAAATTCAGATAGAAATGGAAAAATGGAAAAAGTTACAACTGTCCTTGCTGGGAAGGATAGCAGCTGTAAAAATGAATGTTTTACCAAAATGTTTATTTCTTTTCCAAATGATACCTATATTTAAAAAAGATGAAAACCTGAAGTAATGGCAGAAGGGTATAAACAAGTTTGTGTGGGCGGGGAAGAAACCCCGAGTTAATCAAAAGATAATGCAAGATACCCGAGAAAGAG
The DNA here is from genome assembly GCA_039707465.1 of Rhabdophis nuchalis. Lineage (NCBI taxonomy): Eukaryota > Metazoa > Chordata > Lepidosauria > Squamata > Natricidae > Rhabdophis > Rhabdophis nuchalis. The sequence goes on from JBDLLF010000063.1 coordinate 14,506, forward strand.
GTGGTCTTAAGATGCCTAATTTAAGATTGTACTATGAAGCTGCGGCCCTCTCAGCAATTTCGGATTGGATCAATTTAACGGAGGAAAGATTACTGAATATTGAAGGATATGATCTGGTCTACGGCTGGCATGCTTATTTAGTGTATGACAAGAAAATAGATAAGACCTTTAAAAGTCATATACTAAGAAATGCTCTATTGCGGGTCTGGAAGAAGTATAAACACAAATTAAATGATAAGTTACCAATATGGACAGTACCCAGGCACGTGATAGAGAATACAAATGTGGAGTTAAAGCAAGACAGGATTACCTACAAGGAACTCCTTTACAAAGAAGGAGTTAAACTACAATTAAAATCTAGGGAGCAATTAAGAGAAGAAGGAATTATCAGGACTTGGTTCCAGTATGCACAGCTGCAGGCAAGATGGAGAGAAGACCAAAAAATTGGTATTTTGCAGCAGGATGAGAATTTGATAAAGCAGATAAGAGACAAAGGTCAAATGCACATAAAAAGGTTGTACAGTGTACTGGTGGAAATAGATTCAGAAACTGACTTAGTTAAAGACTGCATGATAAAATGGGCACAAAATATAGGTGAACCAATAATGTTGGAGACATGGGAGAAGATATGGGTTAGAAATGTAAGATTCACACAAGCCCAAAACTTAAGAGAGAATTTCTATAAAATGTTTTACAGATGGCACCTAGACCCAAAAAAGCTATCTTGCATGTACTCAAGTGTACAACCCAAATGCTGGAGATGTGAGTGTGAAGATGCCACATATTTTCACCTATGGTGGACCTGTAAAAAAATTAAGGCTTTCTGGGTAAAGATATGGTGGATCATTCAAAATATTTTAAGGAAAAAAATTAAATTTACACCACAGTTTTTCCTGTTGGGAATTGTTACGGATTGCACAGCAATAAAAACTAAGTTGATTTTGAACTTGATAACAACTGCCAGGTTGCTGGTGGCACAGTATTGGAATAAGCAAGATCCACCCACTACAGTGGAATGGACCTTAAAAGTTGTGCATTTGGCTGAGATGGCAAAAATTTCATCGTATCTTAAAGACCACTCAAATGAAAGATATATATTAGAATGGAGAAGATGGATCGATTATATGCAAAAAAAGTATCCAAATAAGAAGGTTTATATAGCATATGAATGAAATATTTTAAGTAGTTTATTTTTATGATGTTTTGAGTTATAAGGAGTTAAAGAACTAGGGATATGTATGTATTATTTTGTTAAGATATTTTAGTTTTATGATTGTGAATGTTATACACTGTGCTTGTTCTGGGAAGTCTGAGGAGGGGGGAGGGGGGAAGAGGTTGGGGTGGAGGGGGTGGAGGGAGGGGGGGGGGAGAAATTGTCTGTAATGTTCATAAAATCTTCTAATATATATATATATATATATATATATATATATATATATATATATATATATATATATATTATTTTTATTTATTTTATTAAATTTATACCCCGCCCTATATATTTATATATGTTAGATTTTTAAGGACTGATTTAATAATTAAGAGACCAGAATAGATCTATTTCAGGCTTTTTAGCCTTCTTCAGCTGGCCATACTTCATCTAAGAGCAAATTAAGGGGGTTTTTACATAAATTTTTAATTCGGATTTTAGGGGGTTCCAGGGTGGGGGGGGGGAAATAGTCCTGGGAGGGAATGGCAAACGATTGGGCCGGCCGGCGGAAGAAGGGTAACGGAGGGAGGGGGAGGGGGGGTCATTTCCACTGAGGCGTTTTCTATCGATCTGGTCTTGGGGAGGGGCAGGGGCGGTGGGAGGCGGAATAGGCATCATCGGTTGGGAGACCGTGGCCGCTGGACACAGGCGGTCACGTGCTCCAATGCTCCGCCCTCCCATCGCAGACTAGGTGGGCAGGAATCACAGACCCGGGGCCCCAGGCTGATGTTATGCAATGCCAGGTCCGTGGTTCAGAAAGCCCCCCTCATCCATGACCTTGTGTCAGAGGGGGACCCGGACCTGGTGGGTATAACGGAAACCTGGTTGGGCCACGAAGGGGATTTACCCCTCGTGGACATGTGCCCACCAGGTTACCGCGCCTTCCATCAGCCTAGGGCCCTAGGGAGGGGTGGGGGAGTGGCGCTTATAGTTAAGGAAGGTCTTGAGCCGAAGGAGACCACAGTCCCTCAGACAATTGGGTGTGAATCTCTCTGCATGAGGTGGGGCCTAGGGAGGCAGTTGGGCGTGTTAGTTGTGTACCTGGCTCCTCGCTATACAACAACAGCCCTGCCCGAGCTCCTAGAGGTGATAGCCGAGGCGGCAGTTGAGACCCCCAGACTAATAGTCATGGGGGACTTTAACTTGCCGTCGGCGGGCGAAGCCTCTGGAGTAGCTCGGGAGTTCATGGCTTCCATGACGGCCATGGACCTGACCCAGGTAGTTTTAGGCCCTACGCACGAGGGGGGAAACACACTGGATTTAATCTTCGTCTTGGGACAGTGGAGTTGTGATCTGGGAATAGGGGATCTAGTCATCACTCCCTTGTCATGGACAGATCACGCTCTCCTTCGGCTGGACTTTCCAATCGCTTCACCTCACCGCGGGGAGGCGGAACCGGATACTCCTAGATGGTTCCGCCCCAGGCTCCTAATGGACCCGGAAAGGTTCCAGAGGGAGCTTGGGCCAATTCCTGTGACCCTGCCTCGCGACTCGACTGAGGACCTAGTGGCCGCATGGTTAAGTGCGGCCGCGGGGGCCTTGGACCGAGTCGCGCCCTTGCGGCCTCTCTTGCGGCGACGAACTACCCAGGCTCCTTGGTTCACTGAGGAGCTGCGGGAGATGAAGCGCCACAAGAGACGCCTAGAGAGCAGATGGAGATCTTCTCGCTCCGAAGCCGATCGAACACTAGTGAGAACCCATATTAGGGCTTACTTAGTGGCGATAAGGGTGGCCAAACGTGAGTATTGTGCCACCCTTATTGCATCCGCAGATAACTGCCCGGCCGCCCTGTTTGGGGTGACCCGCTCCCTCCTTCACCAGAGGCCGCGGGAAGCCCCTTTGCAAGGGCGAGCAGAGGAATTTGGGATTTATCTGCAGGATAAAATCACTCGGATTCGGAATGAGCTACCCTCCATCGACAGTGGTCCTGTGGGATTGTCCGAGACTAGTCTTGAGGTTCCTTCTTGGGAGGAGTTTGACTTTGTCACCCCCGAGGATATGGACAGGTTGTCAAGGAGACTTAGGGCGACCACATGTATATTGGACCCGTGTCCCTCCTGGCTTGTACTGGCATCCTGGGAGACGACACGAGGCTGGCTCCAGGGCATTGTCAACGCATCTTTGAGTGAGGGGGCCTTGCCTGCCGTCATGAAAGAGGCGGTAGTGAGGCCCCTCCTCAAGAAGCCGTCCCTGGACCCGGCATTGTTAGAGAACTATCGTCCGGTCTCCAACCTTCACTTTTTAGTGAAGGTTATTGAGAGTGTGGTGGCCCAACAGTTTCCACGACACCTGGAGGAAGTTGATTATCTAGACCCGCGCCAGTCCGGCTTCCGACCCGGTCACAGCACCGAGACGGCATTGGTCACGTTGGTTGATGATCTCTGGAGGGCGCGGGATAGAGGTTGTTCCTCTATCCTTGTCCTGTTAGACCTCTCAGTGGCTTTTGATACCATCGACCATGGTATCCTATTGCGCCGACTGGGGGGGTTGGGGCTGGGAGGCACCGTTTTGCGGTGGTTCTCGTCCTACCTCTCTGGTCGGTCGCAATATGTGTTGACGGGAGGGCAGAGGTCAACCTCGAGACCCCTCTTATGTGGGGTTCCTCAGGGGTCGGTCCTCTCGCCCCTCCTGTTTAACACATATATGAAGCCGCTGGGCGAGATCATCCGTGGTTTTGGGGTGGAGTACCATCTGTACGCTGACGACACTCAGCTGTAAATATCCACCCCAGACCACCCCAACGATGCCGCCGAAGTGCTGTCCCGGTGTTTGGAGGCCGTACGGATCTGGATGGGTGGTAACAAACTCAAGCTCAACCCTGCCAAGACTGAGTGGCTGTGGTTTCCGGCACCCCGGTTCAGCCAGATCACTCCAACTCTGGCCATTGGGGGCGAAACATTGGCCCCCGTGGAGAGGGCGCGCAATTTGGGTGTCCTCCTGGATCCCCGGCTGTCCATGGAAGACCATGTGGCGGCCGTGGCCAGGGGGGCGTTTCATCAGGTACGCCTGATGCGCCAATTGCGCCCCTTAATGGACCGGGCTGCCCTCCGCACAGTCACTCAAGCTCTCATGACGTCCCGACTCGACTACTGTAATGCTCTCTACATGGGGCTTCCCTTGAGGTGCACTCGAAAGCTACAGTTAGTCCAGAATGCAGCCGCGCGGGTGATTACGGGAGCCACGAGATGCTCCCACATAACACCGATCCTGCGCGACCTGCACTGGCTTCCTGTGGCCTTTCGGGTGCGCTTCAAGGTTTTGACGACCATCATTAAAGCGCTCCATGGCTCGGGGCCTAGTTATATGCGAGACCGCATTCTGCCCCATACATCCCTTCGGCCGATCCGCTCCCACAGAGAGGGTCTCCTCAGGGTGCCGTCGGCCGGGCAATGCCGTCTGGCGACACCCAGGGGAAGAGCCTTCTCTGTGGCGGGCCCTGCCCTTTGGAACAACCTACCCCCTGAATTACGCACCAACACCGACCTCCGCCTCTTCCGCCAGTGTCTGAAGACACATCTTTTACAGCAAGCCGGCCTAGCCTAACCTACCGTGGGGACTATTTTAGAGAGTTTTAAATTGGGAATTTTAAAATTGGTTTTAGCATAGGATTAGTATAATTTAATATATTTTTAAATTAAGTATTTATTTTTGTATGTTTTTAAATTCCTGTGCGCCGCCCTGGGAACTTTGTGGAGAAGGGCGGGATATAAATTTGATTAAAATAAAAAAATAAATAAATAAAGTAGGTAGGTAGGTAGGTAGGTAGGTAGGTAGGTAGGTAGGTAGGTAGGGGGAGAGACAGAGTTAAGTAGGTAGGTGGAGGGATAGAGAGAGGGGGAGAAATACAGTCGGTAGGTAGGTAGGTAGGTAGGTAGGTAGGTAGGTAGGTAGGTAGGTAGGTAGACAGGTAGGTAGGTAGGGAGGGAGGTAGGAAGGGAGGAAGGTAGAGGGATAGAGAGAGAGGGCGAGCTAGAAATACAGTATGTAGGTAGGTGGAGGGATAGAGAGAGAGGGAGAAATACAGTAGGTAGGTAGGTAGGTAGGTAGGTAGGTAGGTAGGTAGGTAGGTAGGTAGGTAGGTCGATCGGTCGGTCGGTAGGTAGGTAGGTAGGTAGGTAGGTAGGTGAATAGAGAGGGTAGAAATACAGTAAGTAGGTAGGAAGGTAGGTAGAGGGATAAAGAGAGGGGGAGAAATAATTAGGTAGGTAGATAGGTAGGTAGGTAGGTAGGTAGGTAGGTAGGTAGGTAGGTAGGTGAATAGAGAGGGGAGAAATACAGTAGGTAGGTAGGTAGGTAGGTGGAGAGATAGAGAAAGGGGGAGAAATACAATAGGTATGTATGTATGTATGTATGTATGTAGGTAAGTAGGTAGGTAGGTAGGTAGGTAGGTAGGTAGGTAGGTTGTTGAATAGAGAGGGGACACATCAAATTTGCAGACGACACCAAGCTGGCAGGAATAGCCAACACTCCAGGAGATAGGCTTAAGATACAGAAGGATCTTGACAAACTTGAACATTGGGCACTATCTAACAAAATGAAGTTCAATTGTGAAAAAAGTAAGGTTCCACATTTAGGCAAGAAAAACAAAATGCACAGGTAGAGTATAGGTGGTACCTTGCTCAATAGTAGCAACTGTGAGAGGGTTCTTGGAATCCTAGTGGACAACCATTTAAATATGAGCCAGCAGTGTGCAGCAGCTGCCAAAAAAGCCAACACAGTTCTAGGCTGCATAAACAGAGGGATAGAATCTAGATCACGTGAAGTGTTAATACCATTTTATAATGCCTAGGTAGGAATGTAGGTAGGTAGAAGGATAGAGAGAGGGGAGAAATACAGTAGGTAGGTAGGTAGGTAGGAATGTAGGTAGGTGGAGGGCTAGAGAGAGGGGGAGAAAAAGAGTAGTTTACTTTAGTTTAGTTTAGTTTAGTTTAGTTTAGTTTATTCGATTTATATACCGCCCTATTTCACCTAAAAGGGACTCAGGGTGGTGCACAGAAAGATAAAAACCCAACAATACATACAAAATATAAAAGACAATTAAATTATTAAAGCTGTGCTAAAATTTAGATAAATAAAATTAAAACCAATAAATATCAAAATTTAAAATTATTCCCTTAGTCTATGTCAGGCCGGCTAGATGAAAGAAATGTGCTTTTAACATCCGACGGAAGAGTCGTAGGTCCGTGATGGTACGGATATCGGGGGGCAGGTCATTCCAGAGTGCCGGACCCGCCACAGAGAAGGCTCTTCCCCTGGGAGTCGCCAGCCGGCATTGACCGGCTGACGGCACCCTGAGAAGGCCCACTCTGTGGGAGCGGACAGGTTGAAGGGAGGTATGTGGTAGGAGGTGGTCTCTCAAGTAACCAGGACCCGTGCCATGGAGCGTTTTGAAGATGGTGACTAGCACCTTGAAGCGCACCCGGAAGACCACAGGCAGCCAGTGCAGCTCGCGCAAGAGAGGTGTTACATGGGAGTAACGAGAAACTCCCCAAATCCCCCGCGCGGCTGCATTCTGCACTAGCTGGAGTCTCCGGGTGCACCTCAAGGGGAGCCCCATGTAGAGGGTGTTACAGTAGTCCAGGCGGGAAATAATGACGGCTTGAGTGACCGTGCGTAGGGCATCCCGATCTAGAAAGGGGCGCAACTGGCGTATCAGGTAAACCTGATAGAAGGCCCCCCTGGCCATGGCCGTCACATGGTCGTCCAAGGACAGCCATGAATCCAGGAGGACGCCCAAGTTGCGAGCCCTGTCCGCGGGGGCCAATGACTCACCCCCAATAGCCAGCGATGGAGTTAACTGGCTATATCGAGATGCCAGAAACCACAGCCACTCGGTCTTGGACGGGTTGAGTCTGAGTTTGTTCCTCCCCATCCAGACCCGCACGGCCTCCAGACACCGAGACAGCACTTCAGCGGCATCGTTGGGGTGGCCAGGGGTAGAAATGTACAGCTGAGTGTCATCAGCGTACTGATGGTATTCTACCCCAAAGCCACGGATGATCTCACCCAGCGGCTTCATGTAGATGTTAAACAGGAGGGGTGAGAGAACCGACCCCTGAGGTACCCCACATAAAAGGGGCCTCGAGGTCGATCTCTGCCCTCCTGTCAGTACACACTGCGACTGGTCAGAGAGGTAGGAAGAGAACCACTGCAATACAGTGCCTCTCAATCCCAACCCCTCCAGCCGGTGCAGTAGGATTTTATTTATTTTATTTTTATTTTTATTAAATTTATACCCCATCCTTCTCCGAAGAGGACCCAGGGCGGCGCACAGGAATTTAAAAAACACATACAAAATGTCAAAATACAAAATTTAAAAAACATATTAAATACCCATTCTGCGCTAAAATCCAATTAAAATCCCCAAAATTAAAACTGTCTAAAATAGTCACAGCGGAGGTTACGCTAGGCCGGCTTGGTGAAAGAAATGTGTCTTTAGACACTGGCAGAAGAGGCGGAGGTCTGAGATGGTGCGAAGTTCAGGGGGTAGGTCATTCCAAAGGGCAGGGCCCGCCACAGAGAAGGCCCTTCCCCTAGGTGTCGCCAGTTGGCATTGCCCGGCCGACGGCACCCTGAGAAGGCTCTCTCTGTGGGAGCGGATCGGTCGAAGGGATGTATGGGGCAGGAGACGGTCTCGCATATAACTAGGTCCCGAGCCATGGAGCGCTTTGACGATGGTCATCAAAACCTTGAAGCGCACCCGAAAGACCACAGGAAGCCAGTGCAGCTCACGCAGGATCGGTGTTATATGGGAGTGTCTAGGAGCTCCCGTAATCACCCGCGCGGCTGCATTCTGGACTAGCTGTAGCTTTCGAGTGCACCTCAAGGGAAGCCCCATGTAGAGAGCATTACAGTAGTCGAGTCGGGATGTCACGAGTGCTTGAGTGACTGTGCGAAGGGCCGATGGTATCGAAAGCTGCTGAGAGGTCTAATAGGGCCAGGACAGAGGAACAACCCCTGTCTCGGGCCCTCCAGAGATCATCTACCAACGCGACCAATGCCGTCTCCATGCTGTGCCCGGGACGGAAGCCGGACTGGCGCGGGTCTAGATAGACGGTTTCCTCCAGGTGTCGGGAGAACTGTTGAGCTACCACACTCTCTACAACCTTAGCAAGAAAGCTAAGGTTGGAGACCGGACGGTAATTAACCAACAATGCTGGGTCCAGGGAAGGCTTCTTGAGGAGGGGTCTCACCACCGCCTCTTTCAAGGTGGCTGGAAGAGACCCCTCGCTCAAAGAGGCATTCACTATCTCCTGGAGCCAGCCTCGTGTGACCTCCCGGGAGGCCAGTACTAACCAGGAGGGACACGGGTCCAATAAACATGTGGTAGCGTTCAGTCGTCCCAACAGCCTGTCCATGTCATCAGGAGTCACAAAGTCAAATTCTTCCCATAAAACGGTCTCAAGACCTGCCTCCGATTGCCCGCCCGGACCCACCTCATTGGAGACCAACTCGCTCCGGACCTGAGCGACTTTATCCAGCAGATATTGTCCAAACTCCTCTGCACGACCCTGTAAAGGAGCTTCCCGCGGCCCCTGTTGGAGAAGGGAGTGGGTCACTCTAAACAGGGCGGCAGGGCGGTTATCTGTGGATGTGATAAGGGCGGCGAGATAATGTATTTATTTTATTATTTTTTATTTATTTATTGGATTTCTAGACCGCCCCCTCTCCCCGAAGGGACTCGTAAAATTAAAAATTATCACAATCAACAATACATATAAACTAAAACCGAATTAAATAACCCTCTGTACAAATTTATAAAAATTAAAAACTTAACCTTAAAACCGAATAAAATAATTTAAAATTACAAACTGAGGCAGGAAGCATGGCATTAGGCCATAATTACGTTTCGCCACCCTTATCGCCACGAGGTAGGTCCTCAAGTGGGACCTAGCGCATGTTCGGTCCGATTCGGTGAGAGTGGATCTCCAAATGCCCTCCAGGCATCTCTTGCGTCGCTTCAATGCCCTCAGCTCCTCGGAGAACCAAGGGGCCAAGGCAGTTCGGCGACGCATGAGACGCCGCAAGGGTGCGACCCGGTCCAGGGCCCCAGTGGCCGCATTATTCCAGGCAGCCACCAGGTCCTCAGTCGAGTCACGGGTCAGGGTCCCCGGTATTGGCCCAAGCTCCGTCTGGAACCTCTCTGGATCCATCAGGAGCCTGGGGCGGAACCATTGTGGAATATCCGGTTCTGCCTCCCCGCGGTGGGGTGCAGCGGTTGGGAAGTCTAGTCGAAGGAGAGAGTGATCTGACCATGACAGGGGGGTAACCGTTAAATCCCCTAATCCCAGATCACTCCTCCACTGGCCGGAGATAAAAACAAGATCCAGCGTGTGGCCTCCGGTGTGAGTGGGGCCGTCATGGAGGTCATGAACTCCCGAGGCATCTCAGAGGTTTCACCTACCGATGGCAGATTAAAGTCCCCCATGACTAATAGCCTGGGGGTCTCAACTGCCATCTCGGCTATCACCTCGAGGAGCTCGGGCAGGGCTGCTGAGACGTAGCGGGGAGCCAGGTACACAATCAGCAGGTAGGTAGGTAGGTAGGTAGGTAGGTAGGTAGGTAGGAATGTAGGTGATTAGAGAGGGGAGAAATACACTAGATAGGTAGGTAGGTAGGCAGGCAGGCAGTCTGGTAGGTAGGTAGGTAGGTAGGTAGGTAGGTAGGTAGGTAGGTAGGTAGGTAGGTAGGTAGGTAGGTAGGTAGAAGGATAGAGAGAGAGGGAGAAATACAGTAGGTAGGTAGGCAGGTAGGCAGGTAGATAGAGGGATAGAGAGAGAGACGGAAGGAGAAATACAGTAGGTAGGTAGGTGGAGGGATATAGACAGGTGGAGAAATACAGTAGGTAGGTAGGTAGGTAGGCAGGTAGGTAGGTAGCGGGATAGAGATCGGAGAAATACAGGTAGGTTGGTAGGTAGGTAGGTAAGCAGGTAGGTAGGTAGGTAGGTAGCTGGAAGGATAGAGAGAGAGGGAGAAATACAGTAGGTAGGTAGGTACGTAGGTAGGTAGGTAGGTAGGTGAATAGAGAGGGGAGAAATACAGTAGGTAGGTAGGTATGTAGGTAGGTAGGAAGATAGGAAGATAGAGGGATAGAGAGAGGGGGGAGCTAGAAATACGTTAGATAGGTAGGTGGAGGGATAGACAGAGAGGGAGAAATACAGTAGGTAGGTAGGTAGGTAGGTCGGTAGGTATGTAGGTCGAGAGATAGAGAGGGGGGGAGAAATACAGTCAGTAGGTATGTAGATAGACGGATAGAGAGAGGAGAAATATAGTAGGTAGGTAGGTAGGTAGAGGTAAGTAGGTAGATGGAGGGATAAAGAGAGGGGGAGAAATACAGTAGGTAGGTAGGTAGGTAGGAAGGTAGGTAGGTAGGTAGAAGGATAGAGACAGGGGGGAGAAATACAGTAGGTAGGTAGGCAGGTAGGCAGGAAGGTAGGGAAGGAAGGAGGGAGGGAGGTACGCAGGTAGGTAGGTCGATAGGGATAGAGAGAGAGAGACGGAAGGAGAAATACAGTAGGGAGGTAGGTGGAGGGATAGAGAGAGGTGGAGAAATACAGTAGGAAGGTAGGCAGGTAGGCAGGTAGGTAGGTAGCGGGATAGAGAGGGGAGAAATACAGTAGGTAGGTAGGTAGGTAGTTGGAGAGATTGAGAGAGGGGGAGAAATACACTAGGTAGGTAGGTAGGTAGGTAGGTAGTTAGGCAGGCAGTCAGGTAGGTAGGTAGGTAGGTAGGTAGGTAGAAGGATAGAGAGAAAGGGAGAAATACAGTAGGTAGGTAGGTAGGTAGGTAGGTGGAGAGATAGAGAGAGGGGGAGAAATACAGTAGGTAGGTATGTAGATAGAGTAATAGAGGAGAAATATAGTAGGTAGGTAGGTAGGTAGGTAGGTAGGTAGGTAGGAATGTAGGTAGATAGAAGGATAGAGAGGGGGGGAGAAATACTGTAGGTATTTAATTATTTATTTATTATTTCGATTTATATACGATTTAGGTAGCTAGGCATGTAGGCAGGGAGGGAGGGAGGGAGGTAGAAGGATACAGAGAGTGGGAAGAAATACAGTAGGTAGGTGTCAGGTCTGCTTCACCGATAACCAAGAAAGAAACCTCTCGACTCCATTATTAGTGGAATTAAAAGTACTTTTACTGGTTAAGGAATCATTAGCATAGATGCTAAGCAAGGTCTGAAGCATTTAGGCGCGAAAGCATACATATATATGTCCAACCCCCTTCCCCCGAATAACCTCCTTCCATGGTCCAATGTGTAAAAGGGCCCAGCAATCACAGCCAGCAGCAGCAGCAGCGGTAGGAGCCGTCCCACGGGTGGATGAGACAGCCCTTAGATGCCGGATGGCAAAGGTACCCCCCCTTGGGGTGAGATACGGGGGAGAGTCCAAAGACCTGGGATTTTTCTTAATTCAAGTATGCAATTATATGAGACAATGGGGACAAGACCTCATTAATGATGATGCCAAAGTGAGAATAGTTAGGCTCTCACTGTATGGCAAGGAGGCAGATTGGATGGTATCTTTGCATAAAAATAACTCCCCCATACTTAGAGACTTTGATGAATTTATGACTGCCTTGAGTCGGCGTTTTGATGACCGTCTCATTGAACGTAAAGCCAGAATGAAAATGATGAGCCTCCATCAGGGAAAAAACCCCGTAGGAGACTACACACAGGAGTTTCAGGAGCTTTCGGGGTACATGAGAGGGTGGTCTGAGGAAGCCTTAATTGATCAGTACAAGGAGGGGCTGAATGAGGAGATATATAAAAGCTGTGTAAACAGACGCATTCCGCGAACCTTGCCGGGTTGGTTTGAATTGACCGCTGACGTGGAAATTGACTTACTCAGAAATAAATATCTTGAAGTGCGTGAACCGGAAAAAAGCCCCCCTCCTCCCACCCACAAAACAACTCCAAGGGGAGGGAAAACCTGGTCCGGAAGCAAGCCTCGCTCATCTGCATGTTTCAAATGTGGAAGGGAGGGCCATTGGGCTGTTCATTGCCGAGTGAAGCCAGGACCCCGCCCTCAAGCAACAGGGGAGAGGAGGAAAATAGATAAGACAACTGGCAAGCGGAGAGAGCCCGCCATGTGTGCAGTAGAACCAGCAGAATTCCGTCCCCTGGGGAAGAAAGAGGAAGAATCCTATTACTCGGCGGATGGCAGCGATTCGGATTCCGATTCTGATGACGCAGACCGTTTGGTGAGTTCCATATCGGGTCTGATGACTGTGCCAGTACAATTTAAAGTGCCCTCTACTGGTGCACAGGCTGAACTACTAGCTGTTTTAGACTCAGGTTGCATGCGTTGCATTATTAGCCCAAACGTAGTTGAACAAATGGGGTTAAGAGTAAAAACTTTAAAGGTACCCATTGCGTTTTCTCAATTAGATGGCTCCATAGCGGGAGGGGCCCCCGCCCAGTTCAGGACCGAAACTGTGGAGATGTGGATGGGAAGCTTTATAAGTTTTATAATTGCCCCCAACATGAATCATTCCCTTATTCTGGGTTTGCCTTGGATGCGTAAATGGAACCCAAGGATAAATTGGACCGAAGGTTGGCTGCGCATACATACGGCAATACCCCCCCCCCCCGGAAGTTAGTGAAGAGAAAAAGCCCCCAACGGAAAACGTTCCTGCGATGGAGGGAGTGGCTTGTGAACATATTGAAGGTGAGGAGAAAATTCCACAAGAATATTGGGACCTAAGAGATGTGTTCAGTATAAAATCCTCTGATTCTTTGCCCCCCCACCGAAAGACGGACTGCACTTCGGACTTGACTTCCTCCCGGGGTTGCAACTCCCAAAACCACGCATCTATTCAATGACACACCGGGAGATGATAGAACTTCGCAAGTTCATCAACAAGAACCTAGCAAGGGGTTTTATTGAACCGGCTAGGCCACGGGTGGCAGCTCCAGTGATGTTTAGAGAGAAGAAAGATGGTGATTTGAGATTAGTGATTGATTACATAAACTTAAATTCCATTTGTGCAGAAAATGTTTACCCCCTCCCCCTTATGAAAGATATGTTGGCACATCTTGGCAAAGGTAAAATTTTTACAAAATTGGACCTTAGAGAGGCCTATTACAGGATTAGAATCAAGGAAGGGGATGAATGGAAGACCGCTTTTAATTGTCCTTTAGGGTGCTTTCAATTCAAAGTTTTACCGTTTGGCCTGTAGGGGGCGCCTGCAGTTTTTATGCAATTGATTAATCAAGTATTACATCAGCACCTGTACAAGGGCGTTATCGTATATATGGACGACATCCTTATTTACACGCAAACACGTGAGGAACACGTTAAGCTAGTACGCTCCGTTCTTAAAAAGTTGAGGTCTGCAGAACTGTACGCAAAACTTTCTAAATGTGAATTTCACCAGACCAACATTACCTTGGTTACCGCATATCCAGTGAAGGCATCGAGATGGACCCGGCTAAAGTCTGGACAGTTACAGAGTGGGCACCTCCTCGCACACGTAAACAATTACAAAGTTTCTTGGGATTCGCTAATTTTTATCGCCAATTTATCCCCTCTTTTGCTAGTATTGCCTTGCCAATTACTAACCTATTGAAGACTAAAGGGGATGTCAAACCACGACCAAGCAAACCTCTTAACTGGACTATGGAATGTCAGGCCGCTTTTGAAAAACTAAAAAGACTCTTTGCAGCCGAGCCAGTGTTGAAACACCCTGACATTGAGGCTCCATTTGTTGTTCAAGCCGACGCCAGTGATGTTGCAGTAGGAGCAGTGCTATTGCAACAAAACGAAAATGGACAGTTACAACCATGTGCTTATACCTCTCGCAAGCTCACTGACACCGAGAGGAGATGGGCAATTTGGGAAAAAGAAGCTTTTTATTATTGATTTATTCTCTAAGCAAGCCCAATTCATACCATGTTCCAAGATACCATCAGCTAAAGCTCTAGCTAAATTGTTTGTGTCACATATCTATCGATTACATGGTGTACCTACCCGCATCATTTCTGACAGGGGTGTTCAATTCACCTCCCGTTTCTGGAGGGAATTCCTGAAGATGATTGGCTCCGCCCAGAGTTTAAGCTCCGCCTACCACCCTCAGTCTAATGGATCTTGTGAAAGAACTAATTCGGTCTTGGAACAGTACATCCGTTGTTTCATAAACTATCAACAAGATAACTGGGTATTTAGGCGCGAAAGCATTTAGCATTTAGGCGCGAAAGCATACATATCAATATATGTCCAATCCCCTTCCCCCGAATAACCCCCTTCCATGGTCCAATGTGTAAAGCCCCTAGGTGTCACGTGGCTTCATCTTCAAAAGGCATCATCAGGTTGGCATGTAAAACCGTTGACCTTGACCATAAGATGACCCAAGCACCGGTACGTGCAATAGATGAGAGGGATAGAGAGAGAGAGAGAGAGAGCTAGAAATGCAGTAGGTAGGTAGGTAGGTAGGTAGGTAGGTAGGTAGGTAGGTAGAGGGATAGAGAGGGGAGAAATACAATAGGTAGGTAGGCAGGCAGGCAGGTAGGTAGGTAGAGTAATAAAGAGAGGGGGAGAAATACAGTAGGTAGGAAGGTATGTAGGTAGATAGGTAGGGAGAGGGATAGAGAGAGGAGAAATACAGTAGGTAGGTAGGTAGGTAGATAGGTAGGTAGGTAGGTAGGTAGGTAGGTAGCAAGGAAGGCAGAGGGATAGAGAGAGAGTGAGGGCGCTAGAAATACAGGTAGGTAGGTAGGTAGGTAGGTAGGTAGTTAGGTAGGTAGGTGGAGAGATAGAGAGAGGGGGAGAAATACAGTAGGTAGGTATGAAGATAGAGGGATAGAGAGAGGAGAAATATAGTAGGTAGGTAGGTAAGTAGGTAGGTAGGTAGGTAGGTGGGTAGGTTCGTATGTAAGAAGGTAGGAAGAGAGAGAAAGAGAGAGAGAGAGGGAGCTAGAAATGCAGTAGGTAGGTAGGTAGGTAGGTAGGAATAGGGAGAGATAGAGAGAGAGAGAAAAAGCTAGAAATACAGTAGGTAGTAAGGTGGAGGGATAGAGAGAGAGGGAGAAATACATTAGGTAGGTATGTAGATAGAGGGATAGAGAGAGGAGAAATATAGTAGGTAGGTAGGTAAATAGGTAGGTAGGTAGGTAGGTAGAGGGATAGAGAGAGAGGGATATATATTGTAGGTATGTAGGTAGGTAGGTAGGGAGAGGGATAGAGAGGGGAGAAATACAGTAGGTAGGTAGGTATGTAGGTAGGTAGGTAGGTAGGTGGAGAGATTGAGAGAGGGGGAGAAATACAGTAGGTAGGTAGGTAGGTAGGAAGGTAGGAAGATAGAGGGATAGAGAGAGGGGGGAGCTAGAAATACAGTAGGTAGTTAGGTGGAGGGATAGACAGAGAGGGAGAAATACAGTAGGTAGGACTTTCCAACCGCTGTCCCCCACCGCGGGGAGGCGGAACCTGAGTTGCCTATTTGGTTCCGCCCCAGGCGCCTGATGGACCCTGATGGGTTCCAGGCGGCGCTTGGGCCACTTCCTGTACCCCTGACCCGCGCCCCGATGGAGGACCTCGTGGCCGCATGGAATACTGCGACCACGGGAGCCTAGGATCGGGTCTCGCCCTTGCGGCCTCTCTTGCGGCAGCGAGCCACTCTGGCTCCTTGGTTTACCGAGGAGCTAAGGGTGATGAAGCGCCACAAGAGATGCCTAGAGAGAAGATGGAGGTCTACTCGATCTGAATCCGACCGAACACAGGTAAGAGCCCATTTACGGACTTACATTGTGGCGCTGAGAGTGGCCAAACGTCATCATTGTGCCACTCTCATAGCATCCGCAGATAACCGCCCTGCCGCCCTGTTTAGGGTGACCCGTTCCCTCCTTCAACAGAGGGTGCGGGAAGCCCCATTACAGGGTAGAGCAGAGGAATTTGTGATTTATCTGCAGGAGAAAATCGCTCAGATCCATAACGAGTTAGTCTCCATTGTTGGCCCAGTGGGAGGGCACGAGGTGGATCTTGTTTGGGAGGAGTTCGACTCTGTTACTTCCGAGGATATGGACAGGTTACGTGGGCGACTGCGAGCCACCACATGTTTATTGGACCAGTGTCCTTCCTGGCTTGTACTGGCATCCTGGGAGGTGACACGAGGCTGGCTCCAAGAGGTTGTCAACGCTTCTTTAAGCGAGGGTTTCTTGCCTGCCTCCCTTAAAGAGGCCATGGTGAGGCCCCTCCTGAAGAAGCCCTCTTTGGACCCAGCTTTATTAGCCAACTATCGTCCCGTCTCCAACCTTCCCTTTCTGGCGAAGGTTGTAGAGAGTGTGGTGGCACAACAGTTTCCCCGTCACCTGGAGGAAGTTGATTATCTAGACCCGCGCCAGTCCGGCTTTCAGCCCGGGCATAGCACCGAGACGGCATTGGTCGCGTTGGTAGATGATCTCTGGAGGGCCAGAGATGGGGGTTGCTCCTCCATCCTGGTCCTGTTAGACCTCTCAGCAGCTTTTGATACCATCGACCATGGTATCCTATTGCATCGGCTGGGGGGGTTGGGGGTGGGAGGCACCGTTTTACGGTGGTTCTCCTCCTACCACTCCGGTCGATCACAATTTGTGTTGGCAGGGGAGCAGAGGTCGACCTCGAGACCCCTCACATGTGGGGTGCCTCAGGGGTCGGTCCTCTCGCCTCTCCTGTTCAACACATATATGAAGCCGCTGGGTGAGATCATCCGTGGTTTTGGGGTAGAGTACCACCTCTACGCTGATGATACGCAGTTGTATATATCTACCCCAAACCACCCCAACGATGCCGTAGCGGTGATGTGCCAGTGCCTGGAAGCCGTGCGGATCTGGATGGGAAGTAACAGACTCAGGCTCAACCCGGCCAAGACCGAGTGGCTGTGGTTTCCGGCCACCCGATTCAACCAGTTGACTCCATCACTGGCCATAGGGGGCGAACACCTTGCCCCTGTGGATGGGGCGCGCAACTTGGGTGTCCTCCTGGATACCCGGCTGTCCATGGAAGATCAAGTGACAGCCGTGGCCAGGAGGGCGTTTTACCAGGTCCGCCTGGTACGCCAGTTGCGCCCCCTATTGGATCGGGATGCCCTTTGCACAGTCACTCATGCCCTCGTGACATCCCGACTGGACTATTGTAACTCTCTCTACATGGGGCTCCCCTTGAGGTGCACCCGAAGACTTCAGCTGGTCCAGAATGCAGCCGCGCGAGCAATAATGGGGACCGCAAGGTACACCCATATAACACCTCTCTTGCGCGAGCTGCACTGGCTGCCTGTCGTCTTTCGGGTGCGCTTCAAGGTGCTAGTTATCATCTTTAAAGCGCTCCATGGCTCGGGACCTAGCTATCTGCGGGATGGGATCCTGCCCCATACATCCTCACGGCCGATTCGCTCCCACAGAGAGGGACTTCTCCGGGTGCCGTCCACTAGACTTTGTCAGCGGGCGACGCCCAGAGGAAGGGCCTTCTCTGTGGCGGGCCCAGCCCTCTGGAACGACCTTCCCCCCGACATTAGAACAACCACGGACCTCCGCTCCTTCCGTCAGAAATTAAAAACATACTTTTTCTGCTTGGCCGGCCTAGGTTAGTCTCTACCTTTAGGGTTTAGGGAACATTAGTTTTAATATGGGGATTTTAGTGCAGGGACTATTAAGTTTAATCTGTTTTTACTCTATTGTATTTATTTTTGTATATATATTTTATGTGTTTTAATTTTTTCCCTGTGCAACGCTCCGAGTCCCCTTGGGGAGAGGACGCGGTATATAAAAATAAAATATTATTATTATTATTATTATTATTATTATTATTATTATTATTATTATTATTATTATTATTATTATTATTATTATTATTATTATTATTATTATTATTATTATTATTATTATTGAGAGAGAGGGAGAAATACAGTAGGTAGGTAGGTAGGTAGGTAGGTAGGTAGGTAGGTAGGTAGGTAGGTAGGTAGGTAGGTAGGTAGGAAGGAAGGTAGGAACATAGAGGGATAGAGAGAGGGGGGAGTTAGAAATACAGTAGGTAGGTAGGTAGGTTGGTAGATCGGTGAATAGAGAGGGGAGAAATGCAGTAGGTAGGTAGGTAGGTCTGTAGGTATAGGTCTGTAGGAATACAGTAGGTAGGTAGGTAGGTAGATAGATAGGTAGGTAGGGAGAGGTAGAGAGGGGGAGAAATACAGTAGGTAGGTAGGTAGGTAGGTAGGTAGATAGATGGATAGAGAGGAGAGAAATACAGTAGGTAGGGAGATAGTTAGGTAGGTAGGTAGATAGGTAGGGAGAGGGACAGAGAGGGGAGAAATACAGTAGGTAGGTAGGTAGGTAGGTAGGTAGGTAGGTAGGTAGGTTGAGAGATAGAGAGAGGGGATGAAATACAGTAGGTAGGTATGTAGATAGACCGATAGAAATATAGGAGGTAGGTAGGTGGAAAGACAGAGGGAGAAATGCAGTAGGTAGGTAGGTAGGTAAATAGAGGGGGGAGAAATACAGTAGGTAGGTAGGTAGGTAGGTAGGTAGGTAGGTAGGTAGGTAGGTAGGTGGAGAGGTAGAGAGAGGAGGAGAAATACACTAGGTAGGTATGTAGATAGAGGATTAGAGAGAGGAAAATATAGTAGTTAGCTAGGTAGTTACGGGAAGAGACAGATGTAAGTAGGTAGGTGGAGGGAAAGACAGAGGGGGAGAAACACAGTAGGTAATTAGGTAGGTAGGTAGCTAGGTAGGTAGGATGCTACGTAGGTAGGTAGGTAGAAGGATAGAGAGAGGGGGGAGAAATACAGTAGGTAGCTAGGCATGTAGGCAGGGAGGGATGGAGGTAGGGAGGTAGAAGGATAGAGAGAGTGGGGAGAAATACAGTTGGTAGGTAGGCAGGTAGGTAGGTAGTGGGATAAAGAATAGGGGAGAAATACAGTAGGTAGGTAGGTATGTAGGTAGATAGGTAGGGAGAGGGATAGAGAGGGGAGAAATACAGTAGGTAGGTAGGTAGGTAGGTAGGTAGGTAGGTAGGTAGGTAGGTAGGTAGCTATCTGCGAGATCGGATCCTGCCCCACACATCCTCACGACCGATTCGCTCCCACAGAGAGGGGCTTCTCCGGGTGCCGTCCACTAGACTTTGTCAGCGGGCGACGCCCAGGGGAAGGGCGCTCTCTGTGGCGGGCCCGGCCCTCTGGAACGACCTTCCCCCTGATATTAGAACGACCACCGACCTCCGCTCCTTCCGTGTAAAATTGAAGACCCACCTCTTTCGACTGGCCGGCCTTGAATAGTTCTCTCTGTCTTTTAACGATAAATTTTAATGGGTTTTTTTAATTGTATTTTTAGCACGGGTAATTTATTTAATTCTATTTTAGTAATGTTTGTATTATCGTATATTGTTTTAATTATGCCTGTGCACCGCCCCGGGTCCCTGTGGGGAGAGGGTGCGGTTAATAAATTCCAATTTATTATTATTATTATTATAAGGAAGATAGAGAGATAGGGAGAGAGAGAAAAAGCTAGAAATACAGTAGGTAGGTAGGTAGGTAGGTAGGTAGGTAGGTAGGTAGAGGGATAGAGAGAGAGGCAGAGAAATAAGGTAGGTAGGTAGGTAGGTGAATAGAGGGGGAGAATTACAGTAGGTAGGTGGGTAGGTTGGCAGGTAGGTAGGTAGGTAGGTGGAGAGATAGAGAGAGGAGGAGAAATACACTAGGTAGGTATGTAGATAGAGGAATAGAGAGAGGAAAAATATAGTAGGTAGGTAGGTAGTTAGGGGGAGAGACAGAGGTAAGTAGGTAGGTGGAGGGAAAGACAGAGGGGGAGAAATACAGTAGGTAGGTAGGTAGGTAGGTAGGATGGTATGTAGATAGGTAGGTAGAAGGATAGAGAGAGGGGGGAGAAATACAGTAGGTAGCCAGCCATGTAGTCAGCGAGGGAGGGAGGGAGGGAGGTAGAAGGATAGAGAGAGTGGGGAGAAATACAGTAGGTAGGTAGGCAGGTAGGCAAGAAGGGAGGGAGGGAGGGAGGGAGGGAGGGAGAGGGATAGAGAGGGGAGAAATACAGTAGGTAGGTAGGTAGGTAGGTAGGTAGGTAGGTAAATAGGTAGGTAGGTAGGTAGGTAGGTAGGTAGGTAGGTAGGTAGGTAGGTAGGTGGAGAGATAGAGAGAGGGGGAGAAATACAGTAGGTAGGTATGTAGATAGAGGGATAGAGAGAGGAGAAATATAGTAGGTAGGTAGGTAAGTAGGTAGGTAGGTAGGTAGGTAGGTAGGTAGGAAGAGGGATAGAGAGGGGGGGAAACAGTAGGTAGGTAGGTAGGTTCGTATGTAAGTAGGTAGGAAGAGAGAGGGATAGAGAGAGAGAGGGAGCTAGAAATGCAGTAGGTAGGTAGGTAGGTAGGTAGTTAGGTAGGTAGGTAGAGGGATAGAGAGGGGAGAAATAAAATAGGTAGGCAGGTAGGCAGGCAGGCAGGTAGGTAGGTAGAGTGATAAAGAGAGGGGGAGAAATACAGTAGGTAGGAAGGTATGTAGGTAGATAGGTAGGGAGAGGGATAGAGAGGGGGAGAAATACAGTAGGTAGGTAGGTAGGTAGGTAGGTAGGAAGAGAGAGGGATAGAGAGAGAGAGAAAAAGCTAGAAATACAGTAGGTAGGTAGGTGGAGGGATAGAGAGAGAGGGAGAAATACATTAGGTAGGTAGGTAGGTAGGTGAATAGAGAGGGGAAGAATACAGTAGGTAGGTAGGTAGGTAGATAGATGGATAGAGAGGGGAGAAATACAGTAGGTCGGTAGATAGTTAGGTAGGTAGGTAGGTAGATAGGCAGGGAGAGGGATAGAGAGGGGAGAAATACAGTAGGTAGGTAGGTAGGTAGGTAGGTAGGTAGGTAGGTAGGTAGGTAGGTAGGTAGGTAGGTAGGTAGGTAGGAAGAGAGAGGGATAGAGAGAGAGAGAAAAAGCTAGAAATACAGTAGGTAGGTAGGTGGAGTGATAGAGAGAGAGGGAGAAATACATTAGGTAGGTAGGTAGGTAGAGGGATAGAGAGAGAGGGATGAATATTGTAGGTAGGTAGGTAGGTAGGTAGGTACGTAGGTAGGTAGGTGGAGAGATTGAGAGAGGGGGAGAAATACAGTAGGTAGGTAGGTAGGTAGGTAGGTAGGTAGGTAGGTAGGTAGGCAGGCAGGCAGGTAGGTAGGTAGGTAGCTAGAAGGATAGAGAGAGAGGGAGAAATACAGTAGGTAGGTAGGTAGGTAGGAAGGTAGGAAGATAGAGGGATAAAGATAGGGGGAGCTAGAAATACAGTAGGTAGGTAGGTGGAGGAATAGACAGAGAGGGAGAAATACAGTAGGTAGGTAGGTAGGTAGGTAGGTAGGTAGGTAGGTCGAGAGATAGAGAGAGGAGGAGAAATACACTAGGTAGGTATGTAGATAGAGGAATAGAGAGAGGAAAAATATAGTAGGTAGGTAGGTAGTTAGGGGAGAGACAGAGGTAAGTAGGTAGGTGGAGGGATAGAGAGAGGGGGAGAAATACAATAGGTAGGTAGGTAGGTAGGTAGGTAGGTAGGGAGGTAGGGAGGGAGGGAGGGAGGGAGGGAGGGAGGATGGTAGGTAGGTAGGTAGGTAGGTAGGTAGGTAGGTAGAAAGATAGAGAGAGGGGGGAGAAATACAGTAGTTAGCTAGGCATGTAGGCAGGGAGGGGGGGAGGTAGGGAGGTAGAAGGATAGAGAGAGTGGGGAGAAATACAGTAGGTAGGTAGGCAGGTAGGCAGGCAGGTAGGGAGGTAGGTTACGTAGGTAGGTAGGTAGGTAGGTAGGTAGGTAGGTAGAGGGATAGAGAGAGAGGGAGAAAAACAGTAGGTAGGTAGGTAGGTATGTGGGTAGGTAGGCAGGTAGGTATGTAGGTAGGTAGGTGACTAGAGAGGGGAGAAATACAGTAGTTAGGTAGGTAGGTAGGTAGGTGAATAGAGAGGGGAAGAATACAGTAGGTAGGTAGGTAGGTAGATAGATAGGTAGGTAGGGAGAGGTAGAGAGAGGGGGAGAAATACAGTAGGTAGGTAGGTAGGTAGATAGATGGATAGAGAGGAGAGAAATACATTAGGTAGGTAGGTAGGTCTGTAGGTGGATAGGTAGGGAGAGGGATAGAGAGGAGAGAAATACAGTAGGTAGGGAGATAGTTAGGTAGGTAGATAGGTAGGGAGAGGGACAGAGAGGGGAGAAATACAGTAGGTAGGTAGGTAGGTAGGTAGGTAGGTAGGTAGGTAGGTAGGTAGGTAGGTAGGTAGGTAGGTAGGTAGGTAGGTACGAACAGAGAGGGATAGAGAGAGAGAGAAAAAGCTAGAAATACAGTTGTAGATAGGTGGAGGGATAGAGAGAGAGGGAGAAATACATTAGGTAGGTATGTAGATAGAGAGATAGAGAGAGGAGAAATATAGTAGGTAGGTAGGTAAATAGGTAGGTAGGTAGGTAGGTAGAGGGATAGAGAGAGAGGGATGAATATTTAGGTAGGTAGGTAGGTAGGTAGGTAGGTAGGTAGGTAGGTAGGTGGAGAGATTGAGAGAGGGGGAGAAATACAGTAGGTACGTAGGTAGGTAGGTAGGTAGGTAGGTAGGTAGGTAGGTAGGTAGGTAGGCAGGCAGGCAGGCAGGCAGGCAGGCAGGCAGGCAGGTAGGTAGCTAGAAGGATAGAGAAACACAGTAGGTAGGTAGGTAGGTTGGTAGATAGGTGAATAGAGAGGGGAGAAATACAATAGGTAGGTAGATAGGTAGGAAGGTAGGAAGATAGAGGGATAGAGAGGGGGGAGCTAGATATACAGTAGGTAGGTAGGTGGAGGGATAGACAGAGAGGGAGAAATATAGTAGGTAGGTAGGTAGGTAGGTAGGTAGGTAGGTAGGTAGGTAGGTAGGTAGGTAGGTAGGTAGGTCGAGAGATAGAGAGAGGGGGAGAAATACAGTAGGTAGGTATGTAGATAGACGGATAGAGGGAGGAGAAATATAGTAGGTAGGTAGGTGGAGAGACAGAGGGAGAAATGCAGTAGGTAGGTATGTAAGTAGGTAGATAGAGGGATAGAGAGAGGGGGGAGAAATATGGTTGGTAGGTAGGTAGGTAGGTAGGTAGATAGGTAGGTAGGTAGGTAGGTAGGTAGGTAGGTAGGTAGGTGGAGAGATAGAGAGAGGAGGAGGAATACACTAGGTAGGTATGTAGATAGAGGAATAGAGAGAGGAAAAATATAGTAGGTAGGTAGGTAGTTAGGGGAGAGAAAGAGGTAAGTAGCTAGGTGGAGGGATAGAGAGAGGGGGAGAAATACAATAGGTAGGTAGGTAGGTAGGTAGGGAGGGAGGGAGGGAGGTAGGGAGGGAGGGAGGGAGGGAGGGAGGGAGGATGGTAGGTAGGTAGGTAGGTAGGTAGGTAGGTAGAAAGATAGAGAGAGGGGGGAGAAATACAGTAGTTAGCTAGGCATGTAGGCAGGCAGGTAGGGAGGTAGGGAGGTAGGTTACGTAGGTAGGGAGGTAGGGAGGTAGGTAGGTAGGTAGGTTGGTAGGTAGGTAGGTAGGTAGGTAGGTAGGTTGGTAGGTAGGTAGGTAGGTAGGTAGGTAGAGGGATAGAGAGGGAGAAAAACAGTAGGTAGGTAGGCAGGTAGGCAGGCAGGTAGGTAGGTAGGGAGGTAGGTTACGTAGGTAGGTAGGTAGGTAGGTAGGTAGGTAGGTAGGTTGGTAGGTAGGTAGGTAGGTAGGTAGGTAGGTAGGTAGAGGGATAGAGAGAGAGGGAGAAAAACAGTAGGTAGGTAGGTAGGTGGGTAGGTAGGCAGGTAGGTATGTGGGTAGGTAGGTGACTAGAGAGGGGAGAAATACAGTAGGTAGGTAGGTAGGTAGGTAGGTAGGTAGGTTGGTAGGTGGAAAGATAGAGAGAGGGGGAGAAATACAGTAGGTAGGTATGTAGATAGAGGGATAGAGAGAGGAGAAATATAGTAGGTAGGTAGGTAAGTAGGTAGGTAGGTAGGTAGATAGGTAGGTAGGTAGGGAGAGGGATAGAGAGGCGAGAAATACAGTAGGTAGGTAGGTAGGTAGGTAGGTAGGTAGGTAGGTAGGTAGGTAGGTAGGTAGGTAGGTAGGTAGGTAGGTAGGTAGGAAGGAAGATAGATGGAGGGAGAGAGAGAGAGGGAGCTAGAAATGCTTTAGGTAGGTAGGTAAGCAGGTAGGTAGAGGGATAGAGAGAGAGAGGGAGAAATAAAATATGTAGGTAGGTATGAAGGAAGATAGAGGGATAGAGAGAGGGGGGGGAGCTAGAAATACAGTAGGTAGCTAGGTGGAGGGATAGAGAGAGAGAGAGAAATACAATAGGTAGGTAGGTAGGTGGGTGGGTGGAGAGATAGAGAGAGGGGGAGAAATACATTAGGTAGGTAGGTAGGTAGGTAGGTAGGTAGGTAGGTAGGTAGGTAGGTAGGTAGGTACGTAGGTAGGTAGGTAGGTAGGTAGGTATGTAGGTAGGTAGGTAGGTAGGTAGGTAGGTAGGTAGGTGGAAAGATAGAGAGAGGGGGAGAAATACAGTAGGTAGGTATGTAGGTGGGTAGGTTGGCAGGTAGGTAGGTAGGTAGGTGGAGAGATAGAGAGAGGAGGAGAAATACACTAGGTAGGTATGTAGATAGAGGAATAGAGAGAGGAAAAATATAGTAGGTAGGTAGGTAGTTAGGGGGAGAGACAGAGGTAAGTAGGTAGGTGGAGGGAAAGACAGAGGGGGAGAAATACAGTAGGTAGGTAGGTAGGTAGGTAGGATGGTATGTAGATAGGTAGGTAGAAGGATAGAGAGAGGGGGGAGAAATACAGTAGGTAGCCAGCCATGTAGTCAGCGAGGGAGGGAGGGAGGGAGGTAGAAGGATAGAGAGAGTGGGGAGAAATACAGTAGGTAGGTAGGCAGGTAGGCAAGAAGGGAGGGAGGGAGGGAGGGAGGGAGGGAGAGGGATAGAGAGGGGAGAAATACAGTAGGTAGGTAGGTAGGTAGGTAGGTAGGTAGGTAAATAGGTAGGTAGGTAGGTAGGTAGGTAGGTAGGTAGGTAGGTAGGTAGGTAGGTAGGTGGAGAGATAGAGAGAGGGGGAGAAATACAGTAGGTAGGTATGTAGATAGAGGGATAGAGAGAGGAGAAATATAGTAGGTAGGTAGGTAAGTAGGTAGGTAGGTAGGTAGGTAGGTAGGTAGGTAGGAAGAGGGATAGAGAGGGGGGGAAACAGTAGGTAGGTAGGTAGGTTCGTATGTAAGTAGGTAGGAAGAGAGAGGGATAGAGAGAGAGAGGGAGCTAGAAATGCAGTAGGTAGGTAGGTAGGTAGGTAGTTAGGTAGGTAGGTAGAGGGATAGAGAGGGGAGAAATAAAATAGGTAGGCAGGTAGGCAGGCAGGCAGGTAGGTAGGTAGAGTGATAAAGAGAGGGGGAGAAATACAGTAGGTAGGAAGGTATGTAGGTAGATAGGTAGGGAGAGGGATAGAGAGGGGGAGAAATACAGTAGGTAGGTAGGTAGGTAGGTAGGTAGGAAGAGAGAGGGATAGAGAGAGAGAGAAAAAGCTAGAAATACAGTAGGTAGGTAGGTGGAGGGATAGAGAGAGAGGGAGAAATACATTAGGTAGGTAGGTAGGTAGGTGAATAGAGAGGGGAAGAATACAGTAGGTAGGTAGGTAGGTAGATAGATGGATAGAGAGGGGAGAAATACAGTAGGTCGGTAGATAGTTAGGTAGGTAGGTAGGTAGATAGGCAGGGAGAGGGATAGAGAGGGGAGAAATACAGTAGGTAGGTAGGTAGGTAGGTAGGTAGGTAGGTAGGTAGGTAGGTAGGTAGGTAGGTAGGTAGGTAGGAAGAGAGAGGGATAGAGAGAGAGAGAAAAAGCTAGAAATACAGTAGGTAGGTAGGTGGAGTGATAGAGAGAGAGGGAGAAATACATTAGGTAGGTAGGTAGGTAGAGGGATAGAGAGAGAGGGATGAATATTGTAGGTAGGTAGGTAGGTAGGTAGGTACGTAGGTAGGTAGGTGGAGAGATTGAGAGAGGGGGAGAAATACAGTAGGTAGGTAGGTAGGTAGGTAGGTAGGTAGGTAGGTAGGTAGGCAGGCAGGCAGGTAGGTAGGTAGGTAGCTAGAAGGATAGAGAGAGAGGGAGAAATACAGTAGGTAGGTAGGTAGGTAGGAAGGTAGGAAGATAGAGGGATAAAGATAGGGGGAGCTAGAAATACAGTAGGTAGGTAGGTGGAGGAATAGACAGAGAGGGAGAAATACAGTAGGTAGGTAGGTAGGTAGGTAGGTAGGTAGGTAGGTCGAGAGATAGAGAGAGGAGGAGAAATACACTAGGTAGGTATGTAGATAGAGGAATAGAGAGAGGAAAAATATAGTAGGTAGGTAGGTAGTTAGGGGAGAGACAGAGGTAAGTAGGTAGGTGGAGGGATAGAGAGAGGGGGAGAAATACAATAGGTAGGTAGGTAGGTAGGTAGGTAGGTAGGGAGGTAGGGAGGGAGGGAGGGAGGGAGGGAGGGAGGATGGTAGGTAGGTAGGTAGGTAGGTAGGTAGGTAGGTAGAAAGATAGAGAGAGGGGGGAGAAATACAGTAGTTAGCTAGGCATGTAGGCAGGGAGGGGGGGAGGTAGGGAGGTAGAAGGATAGAGAGAGTGGGGAGAAATACAGTAGGTAGGTAGGCAGGTAGGCAGGCAGGTAGGGAGGTAGGTTACGTAGGTAGGTAGGTAGGTAGGTAGGTAGGTAGGTAGAGGGATAGAGAGAGAGGGAGAAAAACAGTAGGTAGGTAGGTAGGTATGTGGGTAGGTAGGCAGGTAGGTATGTAGGTAGGTAGGTGACTAGAGAGGGGAGAAATACAGTAGTTAGGTAGGTAGGTAGGTAGGTGAATAGAGAGGGGAAGAATACAGTAGGTAGGTAGGTAGGTAGATAGATAGGTAGGTAGGGAGAGGTAGAGAGAGGGGGAGAAATACAGTAGGTAGGTAGGTAGGTAGATAGATGGATAGAGAGGAGAGAAATACATTAGGTAGGTAGGTAGGTCTGTAGGTGGATAGGTAGGGAGAGGGATAGAGAGGAGAGAAATACAGTAGGTAGGGAGATAGTTAGGTAGGTAGATAGGTAGGGAGAGGGACAGAGAGGGGAGAAATACAGTAGGTAGGTAGGTAGGTAGGTAGGTAGGTAGGTAGGTAGGTAGGTAGGTAGGTAGGTAGGTAGGTAGGTAGGTACGAACAGAGAGGGATAGAGAGAGAGAGAAAAAGCTAGAAATACAGTTGTAGATAGGTGGAGGGATAGAGAGAGAGGGAGAAATACATTAGGTAGGTATGTAGATAGAGAGATAGAGAGAGGAGAAATATAGTAGGTAGGTAGGTAAATAGGTAGGTAGGTAGGTAGGTAGAGGGATAGAGAGAGAGGGATGAATATTTAGGTAGGTAGGTAGGTAGGTAGGTAGGTAGGTAGGTAGGTAGGTGGAGAGATTGAGAGAGGGGGAGAAATACAGTAGGTACGTAGGTAGGTAGGTAGGTAGGTAGGTAGGTAGGTAGGTAGGTAGGTAGGTAGGCAGGCAGGCAGGCAGGCAGGCAGGCAGGCAGGCAGGTAGGTAGCTAGAAGGATAGAGAAACACAGTAGGTAGGTAGGTAGGTTGGTAGATAGGTGAATAGAGAGGGGAGAAATACAATAGGTAGGTAGATAGGTAGGAAGGTAGGAAGATAGAGGGATAGAGAGGGGGGAGCTAGATATACAGTAGGTAGGTAGGTGGAGGGATAGACAGAGAGGGAGAAATATAGTAGGTAGGTAGGTAGGTAGGTAGGTAGGTAGGTAGGTAGGTAGGTAGGTAGGTAGGTAGGTAGGTCGAGAGATAGAGAGAGGGGGAGAAATACAGTAGGTAGGTATGTAGATAGACGGATAGAGAGAGGAGAAATATAGTAGGTAGGTAGGTGGAGAGACAGAGGGAGAAATGCAGTAGGTAGGTATGTAAGTAGGTAGATAGAGGGATAGAGAGAGGGGGGAGAAATATGGTTGGTAGGTAGGTAGGTAGGTAGGTAGATAGGTAGGTAGGTAGGTAGGTAGGTAGGTAGGTAGGTAGGTGGAGAGATAGAGAGAGGAGGAGGAATACACTAGGTAGGTATGTAGATAGAGGAATAGAGAGAGGAAAAATATAGTAGGTAGGTAGGTAGTTAGGGGAGAGAAAGAGGTAAGTAGCTAGGTGGAGGGATAGAGAGAGGGGGAGAAATACAATAGGTAGGTAGGTAGGTAGGTAGGGAGGGAGGGAGGGAGGTAGGGAGGGAGGGAGGGAGGGAGGGAGGGAGGATGGTAGGTAGGTAGGTAGGTAGGTAGGTAGGTAGAAAGATAGAGAGAGGGGGGAGAAATACAGTAGTTAGCTAGGCATGTAGGCAGGCAGGTAGGGAGGTAGGGAGGTAGGTTACGTAGGTAGGGAGGTAGGGAGGTAGGTAGGTAGGTAGGTTGGTAGGTAGGTAGGTAGGTAGGTAGGTAGGTTGGTAGGTAGGTAGGTAGGTAGGTAGGTAGAGGGATAGAGAGGGAGAAAAACAGTAGGTAGGTAGGCAGGTAGGCAGGCAGGTAGGTAGGTAGGGAGGTAGGTTACGTAGGTAGGTAGGTAGGTAGGTAGGTAGGTAGGTAGGTTGGTAGGTAGGTAGGTAGGTAGGTAGGTAGGTAGGTAGAGGGATAGAGAGAGAGGGAGAAAAACAGTAGGTAGGTAGGTAGGTGGGTAGGTAGGCAGGTAGGTATGTGGGTAGGTAGGTGACTAGAGAGGGGAGAAATACAGTAGGTAGGTAGGTAGGTAGGTAGGTAGGTAGGTTGGTAGGTGGAAAGATAGAGAGAGGGGGAGAAATACAGTAGGTAGGTATGTAGATAGAGGGATAGAGAGAGGAGAAATATAGTAGGTAGGTAGGTAAGTAGGTAGGTAGGTAGGTAGATAGGTAGGTAGGTAGGGAGAGGGATAGAGAGGCGAGAAATACAGTAGGTAGGTAGGTAGGTAGGTAGGTAGGTAGGTAGGTAGGTAGGTAGGTAGGTAGGTAGGTAGGTAGGTAGGTAGGAAGGAAGATAGATGGAGGGAGAGAGAGAGAGGGAGCTAGAAATGCTTTAGGTAGGTAGGTAAGCAGGTAGGTAGAGGGATAGAGAGAGAGAGGGAGAAATAAAATATGTAGGTAGGTATGAAGGAAGATAGAGGGATAGAGAGAGGGGGGGGAGCTAGAAATACAGTAGGTAGCTAGGTGGAGGGATAGAGAGAGAGAGAGAAATACAATAGGTAGGTAGGTAGGTGGGTGGGTGGAGAGATAGAGAGAGGGGGAGAAATACATTAGGTAGGTAGGTAGGTAGGTAGGTAGGTAGGTAGGTAGGTAGGTAGGTAGGTAGGTAGGTACGTAGGTAGGTAGGTAGGTAGGTAGGTATGTAGGTAGGTAGGTAGGTAGGTAGGTAGGTAGGTAGGTGGAAAGATAGAGAGAGGGGGAGAAATACAGTAGGTAGGTATGTAGATAGACGGATAGAGAGAGGAGAAATATAGTAGGTAGGTAGGTAAGTAGGTAGGTAGGTAGGTAGGTAGGTAGGTAGGTAGGTAGGAAGGAAGATAGAGAGAGAGAGGGAGCTAGAAATACAGAATGTAGGTAGGTGGAGGGATAGAGAGAGAGGGAGAAATACAATAGGTAGGTAGGTAGGTAGGTAGGTAATTAGGTAGGTAGGTAGGTGAATAGAGAGGGGGAGAATGCAGTAGGTAGGTAGGTAGATAGGTAGGTAGGTGGAGAGGTAGAGAGGGGGAGAAATACAGTAGTTAGGTAGGTAGATAGATGGATAGAGAGGGGAGAAATACAGTAGGTAGGTAGTTAGGTATGTAGGTAGGTAGGTAGGGAGAGGGATAGAGAGGGGAGAAATACAGTAGGTAGGTAGATAGTTAGGTAGGTAGGTAGATAGGTAGGGAGAGGGATAGAGAGGGGAGAAATACAGTAGGTAGGTAGGTAGGTAGGTAGGTAGGTAGGTAGGTAGGTAGGTAGGTAGGTAGGTAGGTAGATGGATAGAGAGAGAGGGATAAATATTGTAGGTATGTAGGTAGGGAGGTAGGGAGGGAGAGGGATAGAGAGGGGAGAAATACAGTAGGTAGGTAGGTAGGTAGGTAGGTAGATGGATAGAGAGGGGAGAAATACAGTAGGTAGGTAGGTAGGTAGGTAGGTAGGTAGGTAGGTAGGTAGGTAGGTAGGTGAATAGAGAGGGGAAGAATACAGTAGGTAGAGAGGTAGATAGGTAGGTAGGTGGAGAGGTAGAGAGGGGGAGAAATACAGTAGTTAGGTAGGTAGATAGATGGATAGAGAGGGGAGAAATACAGTAGGTAGGTAGTTAGGTATGTAGGTAGGTAGGTAGGGAGAGGGATAGAGAGGGGAGAAATACAGTAGGTAGGTAGGTAGGTAGGTAGGTAGGTAGGTAGGTAGGTAGGTAGGTAGGTAGATGGATAGAGAGAGAGGGATAAATATTGTAGGTATGTAGGTAGGGAGGTAGGGAGGGAGAGGGATAGAGAGGGGAGAAATACAGTAGGTAGGTAGGTAGGTAGGTAGGCAGGCAGGTAGGTAGGTAGCTAGAAGGATAGAGAGAGAGGGAGAAATACAGTAGGTAGGTAGGTAGGTAGGTAGGTAGGTAGGTAGGTAGGTATGTAGGTAGGTAGGTAGAGGGATAGAGAGAGAGAAAAAGTTAGAAATACAGTAGGTAGGTAGGTGGAGGGATTGAGAGATGGGGAGAAATACAGTAGGTAGGTATGTAGATAGAGGGATAGAGAGAGGAGAAATATAGTAGGTAGGTAGGTAAGTAGGTAGGTAGGTAGTTAGGTAGGTAGGTAGGTAGGTAGATAGGTAGGGAGAGGGATAGAGAGGGGAGAAATACAGTAGGTAGGTAGGTAGGTAGGTAGGTAGGTAGGTAGGTAGGTAGGTAGGTAGATGGATAGAGAGAGAGGGATAAATATTGTAGGTATGTAGGTAGGGAGGTAGGGAGGGAGAGGGATAGAGAGGGGAGAAATACAGTAGGTAGGTAGGTAGGTAGGTAGGCAGGCAGGTAGGTAGGTAGCTAGAAGGATAGAGAGAGAGGGAGAAATACAGTAGGTAGGTAGGTAGGTAGGTAGGTAGGTAGGTAGGTAGGTAGGTAGGTATGTAGGTAGGTAGGTAGAGGGATAGAGAGAGAGAAAAAGTTAGAAATACAGTAGGTAGGTAGGTGGAGGGATTGAGAGATGGGGAGAAATACAGTAGGTAGGTATGTAGATAGAGGGATAGAGAGAGGAGAAATATAGTAGGTAGGTAGGTAAGTAGGTAGGTAGGTAGGTAGGTAGGTAGGTAGGTAGGTAGGTAGGTAGGTAGGTAGGTAGGTAGGTAGGTAGGTAGGTAGGGAGAGGGATAGAGAGGGGAGAAAAACAGTAGGTAGGTAGGTAGGTTCGTATGTAAGTAGGTAGGAAGAGAGAGGGATAGAGAGAGAGAGAGGGAGTTAGAATTGCAGTAGGTAGGTAGTTAGGTAGGTAGGTAGGTAGGTAGGTAGGAAGGAAGATAGATGGAGGGAGAGAGAGAGAGGGAGCTAGAAATGCTTTAGGTAGGTAGGTAAGCAGGTAGGTAGAGGGATAGAGAGAGAGAGGGAGAAATAAAATATGTAGGTAGGTATGAAGGAAGATAGAGGGATAGAGAGAGAGGGGGGGCGCTAGAAATACAGTAGGTAGCTAGGTGGAGGGATAGAGAGAGAGAGAGAAATACAATAGGTAGGTAGGTAGGTGGGTAGGTAGGTAGGTAGGTAGGTAGGTAGGTAGGTAGGTAGGTAGGTAGGTAGGTGGAAAGATAGAGAGAGGGGGAGAAATACAGTAGGTAGGTATGTAGATAGACGGATAGAGAGAGGAGAAATATAGTAGGTAGGTAGGTAAGTAGGTAGGTAGGTAGGTAGGTAGGTAGGTAGGTAGGTAGGTAGGAAGAGAGAGAGAGAGAGGGAGCTAGAAATACAGAATGTAGGTAGGTGGAGGGATAGAGAGAGAGGGAGAAATAAAATAGGTAGGTAGGTAGGTAGGTAGGTAGGTAGGTAGGTAGGTAGGTAGGTAGGTAGGTAGGTAGGTGAATAGAGAGGGGGAGAATACAGTAGGTAGGTAGGTAGATAGGTAGGTAGGTGGAGAGGTAGAGAGGGGGAGAAATACAGTAGTTAGGTAGGTAGATAGATGGATAGAGAGGGGAGAAATACAGTAGGTAGGTAGTTAGGTATGTAGGTAGGTAGGTAGGGAGAGAGATAGAGAGGGGAGAAATACAGTAGGTAGGTAGATCGTTAGGTAGGTAGGTAGATAGGTAGGGAGAGGGATAGAGAGGGGAGAAATACAGTAGGTAGGTAGGTAGGTAGGTAGGTAGGTAGGTAGGTAGGTAGGTAGGTAGATGGATAGAGAGAGAGGGATAAATATTGTAGGTATGTAGGTAGGGAGGTAGGGAGGGAGAGGGATAGAGAGGGGAGAAATACAGTAGGTAGGTAGGTAGGTAGGTAGATAGATGGATAGAGAGGGGAGAAATACAGTAGGTAGGTAGGTAGGTAGGTAGGTAGGTAGGTAGGTAGGTAGGTAGGTAGGTAGGTGAATAGAGAGGGGAAGAATACAGTAGGTAGAGAGGTAGATAGGTAGGTAGGTGGAGAGGTAGAGAGGGGGAGAAATACAGTAGTTAGGTAGGTAGATAGATGGATAGAGAGGGGAGAAATACAGTAGGTAGGTAGTTAGGTATGTAGGTAGGTATGTAGATAGACGGATAGAGAGAGGAGAAATATAGTAGGTAGGTAGGTAAGTAGGTAGGTAGGTAGGTAGGTAGGTAGGAAGAGAGAGAGAGAGAGGGAGCTAGAAATACAGAATGTAGGTAGGTGGAGGGATAGAGAG
>JBDLLF010000063.1:50000-100000 GCA_039707465.1 Rhabdophis nuchalis
GGTAGATAGGTAGGTAGGTAGGTAGGTGGAGAGGTAGAGAGAGGGGGAGAAATACAGTAGGTAGGTATGTAGGTAGATAGGTAGGGAGAGTGAAAGAGAGGGGAGAAATACAGTAGGTAGGTAGGTAGGTAGGTAGGTAGGTAGGTAGGTAGGTAGGTAGGTAGGTAGAGGGATAGAGAGAGAGAAAAAGCTAGAAATACAGTAGGTAGGTAGGTGGAGGGATAGAGAGATGGGGAGAAATACAGTAGGTAGGTATGTAGATAGAGGGATAGAGAGAGGAGAAATATAGTAGGTAGGTAGGTAAGTAGGTAGGTAGGTAGGTAGGTAGGTAGGGAGAGGGATAGAGAGGGGAGAAAAACAGTAGGTAGGTAGGTAGGTTCGTATGTAAGTAGGTAGGAAGAGAGAGGGATAGAGAGAGAGAGAGGGAGTTAGAAATGCAGTAGGTAGGTAGGTAGGTAGGTAGGTAGGTAGGTAGGTAGGTAGGTAGGTAGAGGGATAGAGAGGGGAGAAATAAAATAGGTAGGCAGGTAGGCAGGCAGGCAGGTAGGTAGGTAGAGTGATAAAGGACCCTGGGTCCTTTGCGGAGAAGGGCGGGATATAAATGTAATAAAATAAAAATAAATAAAATAAATAAATAAAGAGAGGGGGAGAAATACAGTAGGTAGGAAGGTATGTAGGGAGATAGGTAGGGAGAGGGATAGAGAGGGGAGAAATACAGTAGGTAGTTAGTTAGTTAGTTAGTTAGTTAGTTAGTTAGTTAGTTAGTTAGTTAGTTAGTTAGTTAGTTAGTTAGTTAGTTAGTTAGTTAGTTAGTTAGGTAGGTAGGTAGGTAGGTAGGTAGGTAGGTAGGTAGGTAGGTGGGTAGGTGAATAGAGAGGGGAAGAATACAGTAGGTAGGTAGGTAGGTAGGTAGGTAGGTAGATAGATAGGTAGGTAGGGAGAGGTAGAGAGAGGGGGAGAAATACAGTAGGTAGGTCTGTAGGTGGATAGGTAGGGAGAGGGATAGAGAGGAGAGAAATACAGTAGTTAGGTAGGTAGTTAGGTAGGTAGGTAGATAGGTAGGGAGAAGGAGAGAGAGGGGAGAAATACAGTAGGTAGGTAGGTTGGTAGGTTGGTAGGTAGGTAGGTAGGTAGGTAGGTAGGTAGGTAGGTAGGTAGGTAGGAAGAGAGAGGGATAGAGAGAGAGAGAAAAAGCTAGAAATATAGTAGGTAGGTAGGTGGAGGGATAGAGAGAGAGGGAGAAATACATTAGGTAGGTATGTAGATAGAGGGATAGAGAGGGGAGAAATACAGTAGGTAGGTAGGTAGGTAGGTAGGTAGGTAGATGGATAGAGAGAGAGGGATAAATATTGTAGGTATGTAGGTAGGGAGGTAGGGAGGGAGAGGGATAGAGAGGGGAGAAATACAGTAGGTAGGTAGGTAGGTAGGTAGGTAGGCAGGCAGGTAGGTAGGTAGCTAGAAGGATAGAGAGAGAGGGAGAAATACAGTTGGTAGGTAGGTAGGTAGGTAAATAGTTAGGTGAATAGGTGGGTGAGTGGGTGGGTGGGTAGGTAGGTAGATAGGTAGGTAGGTAGGTAGGTAGGTGGAGAGGTAGAGAGAGGGGGAGAAATACAGTAGGTAGGTAGGTAGGTAGATAGGTAGGGAGAGTGATAGAGAGGGGAGAAATACAGTAGGTAGGTAGGTAGGTAGGTAGGTAGGTAGGTAGGTAGGTAGATAGAGGGATAGAGAGAGAGAAAAAGCTAGAAATACAGTAGGTAGGTAGGTGGAGGGATAGAGAGATGGGGAGAAATACAGTAGGTAGGTTTGTAGATAGAGGGATAGAGAGAGGAGAAATATAGTAGGTAGGTAGGTAAGTAGGTAGGTAGGTAGGTAGGGAGAGGGATAGAGAGGGGAGAAAAACAGTAGGTAGGTAGGTAGGTTCGTATGTAAATAGGTAGGAAGAGAGAGGGATAGAGAGAGAGAGAGGGAGTTAGAAATGCAGTAGGTAGGTAGGTAGGTAGGTAGGTAGGTAGGTAGGTAGGTAGGTAGGTAGGTAGGTAGAGGGATAGAGAGGGGAGAAATAAAATAGGTAGGCAGGTAGGCAGGCAGGCAGGCAGGTAGGTAGGTAGAGTGGATCGGGACGCCCTACGCACAGTCACTCATGCGCTCGTGACATCCCGACTGGACTATTGTAACTCTCTCTACATGGGGCTCCCCTTGAGGTGCACCCGGAGACTTCAGCTAGTCCAGAACGCAGCCGCGCGAGCAATTATGGGAACCGCTAGGTTTACCCATGTAACACCGCTCTTGCGCGAGCTGCACTGGCTACCTGTCGTCTTCCGGGTGCGCTTCAAGGTGCTAATTATCATCTTTAAAGCGCTCCATGGCTCGGGACCTAGCTATCTGCGGGATCGGATCCTGCCTCATACTTCCTCACGGCCGATTCGCTCCCACAGAGAGGGAC
This sequence comes from Rhabdophis nuchalis, assembly GCA_039707465.1. NCBI lineage: Eukaryota > Metazoa > Chordata > Lepidosauria > Squamata > Natricidae > Rhabdophis > Rhabdophis nuchalis. The sequence continues at coordinate 52,444 of JBDLLF010000063.1, forward strand.
TTCTCCGGGTGCCGTCCACTAGACATTGCCAGCGGGCGACACCCAGGGGAAGGGCTATCTCTGTGGCGGGCCCGGCCCTCTGGAACGACCTTCCCCCCGATATCAGGACGACCACGGACCTCCGCTCCTTCCGTCTTAAATTAAAAACTCACTTTTTCTGTCTGGCCGGCCTAGGATAAATCTCTCTGTCTTGGGATTTTATTGGAATCAGTATTAGTTTTAAAAGGGAAATTTTAGCGCAGGTTTGTTTAATTTGTTTTTAGAATTGTTTTGTATGTATGTATTGTTTTTTATTCTGCCTGTGCACCGCCCCGAGTCCCCGTGGGGAGAGGGTGCGGTTTTATAAATATTAAATTATTATTATTATTATTATTATTATAAAGAGAGGGGGAGAAATACAGTAGGTAGGAAGGTATGTAGGGAGATAGGTAGGGAGAGGGATAGAGAGGGGAGAAATACAGTAGGTAGGTAGTTAGTTAGTTAGTTAGTTAGTTAGTTAGTTAGTTAGTTAGTTAGGTAGGTAGGTAGGTAGGTAGGTAGGTAGGTAGGTAGGTAGGTGAATAGAGAGGGGAAGAATACAGTAGGTATGTAGATAGATAGGTAGGTAGGGAGAGGTAGAGAGAGGGGGAGAAATACAGTAGGTAGGTAGGTAGGTCTGTAGGTGGATAGGTAGGGAGAGGGATAGAGAGGAGAGAAATACAGTAGTTAGGTAGGTAGATAGGAAGGTAGGTAGATAGGTAGGGAGAGGGACAGAGAGGGGAGAAATACAGTAGGTAGGTAGGTAGGTAGGTAGCTGGTAGGTAGGTAGGTAGGTAGGTAGGTAGGTAGGAAGAGAGAGGGAGAGAGAGAGAGAGAGAAAGCTAGAAATACAGTAGGTAGGTAGGTGGAGGGATAGAGAGAGAGGAGAAATATAGTAGGTAGGTAGGTAAATAGGTAGGTAGGTAGGTAGGTAGGTAGGTAGGTAGGTAGGTAGGTAGGTAGGTAGGTAAGTGGGTGGGTGGAGAGATTGAGAGAGGGGGAGAAATACAGTAGGTACGTAGGTAGGTAGGTAGGTAGGTAGGTAGGTAGGTAGGCAGGCAGGCAGGTAGGTAGGTAGGTAGCTAGAAGGATAGAGAAACACAGTAGGTAGGTAGGTAGGTTGGTAGATAGGTGAATAGAGAGGGGAGAAATACAATAGGTAGGTAGGTAGGTAGGAAGGTAGGAAGATAGAGGGATAGAGAGGGGGGGAGCTAGATATACAGTAGGTAGGTAGGTGGAGGGATAGACAGAGAGGGAGAAATATAGTAGGTAGGTAGGTAGTTAGGTAGGTAGTTAGGTAGGTAGGTAGGTAGGTAGGTAGGTAGGTAGGTAGGTAGGTCGGTCGAGAGATAGAGAGAGGGGGAGAAATACAGTAGGTAGGTATGTAGATAGACGGATAGAGAGAGGAGAAATATAGTAGGTAGGTAGGTGGAGAGACAGAGGGAGAAATGCAGTAGGTAGGTATGTAAGTAGGTAGGTAGAGGGATAGAGAGAGAGGGGGAGAAATATGGTTGGTTGGTAGGTAGGTAGGTAGGTAGGTAGGTAGGTAGGTAGGTAGGTAGGTAGGTAGGTAGGAAGGTAGGTAGGTAGGTAGGTAGGTAGGTAGGTAGGTAGGTGGAGAGATAGAGAGAGGAGGAGAAATACACTAGGTAGGTATGTAGATAGAGGAATAGAGAGAGGAAAAATATAGTTGGTAGGTAGGTAGGGGAGAGACAGAGGTAAGTAGGTAGGTGGAGGGATAGAGAGAGGGGGAGAAATACAATAGGTAGGTAGGTATGTAGGTAGGTATGTAGGTAGGTAGGTGACTAGAGAGGGGAGAAATACAGTAGTTAGGTAGGTAGGTAGGTAGGTAGGTAGGTAGGTAGGTTGGTAGGTGGAAAGATAGAGAGAGGGGGAGAAATACAGTAGGTAGGTATGTAGATAGAGGGATAGAGAGAGGAGAAATATAGTAGGTAGGAAGGTAAGTAGGTAGGTAGGTAGGTAGGTTCGTATGTAAGTAGGTAGGAAGAGAGAGGGATAGAGAGAGAGAGAGGGAGCTAGAAATGCAGTAGGTAGGTAGGTAGTTAGGTTTGAGGGATAGAGAGGGGAGAAATACAGTAGGTAGGAAGGTATGTAGGTAGATAGGTAGGGAGAGGGATAGAGAGGGGAGAAATACAGTAGGTAGGTAGGTAGGTAGGTAGGTAGGTAGGTAGGTAGGTAGGTAGGTAGGAAGAGAGAGGGATAGAGAGAGAGAGAAAAAGCTAGAAATACAGTAGGTAGGTAGGTGGAGGGATAGAGAGAGAGGAGAAATATAGTAGGTAGGTAGGTAAATAGGTAGGTAGGTAGGTAGGTAGGTAGGTAGGTAGGTAAGTGGGTGGGTGGAGAGATTGAGAGAGGGGGAGAAATACAGTAGGTAGGTAGGTAGGTAGGTAGGTAGGTAGGTAGGTAGGTAGGTAGGTAGGCAGGCAGGCAGGTAGGTAGGTAGGTAGCTAGAAGGATAGAGAAACACAGTAGGTAGGTAGGTTGGTAGATAGGTGAATAGAGAGGGGGAAAATACAATAGGTAGGTAGGTAGGTAGGAAGGTAGGAAGATAGAGGGATAGAGAGGGGGGGAGCTAGATATACAGTAGGTAGGTAGGTGGAGGGATAGACAGAGAGGGAGAAATATAGTAGGTAGGTAGTTAGGTAGGTAGTTAGGTAGGTAGGTAGGTAGGTAGGTAGGTAGGTAGGTAGGTAGGTCGAGAGATAGAGAGAGGGGGAGAAATACAGTAGGTAGGTATGTAGATAGACGGATAGAGAGAGGAGAAATATAGTAGGTAGGTAGGTGGAGAGACAGAGGGAGAAATGCAGTAGGTAGGTATGTAAGTAGGTAGGTAGAGGGATAGAGAGAGAGGGGGAGAAATATGGTTGGTTGGTAGGTAGGTAGGTAGGTAGGTAGGTAGGTAGGTAGGTAGGTAGGTAGGTGAATAGAGGGCGGAGAAATACAGTAGGTAGGTAGGTAGGTAGGTAGGTAGGTAGGTAGGTAGGTAGGTGGAGAGATAGAGAGAGGAGGAGAAATACACTAGGTAGGTATGTAGATAGAGGAATAGAGAGAGGAAAAATATAGTAGGTAGGTAGGTAGGGGAGAGACAGAGGTAAGTAGGTAGGTGGAGGGATAGAGAGAGGGGGAGAAATACAATAGGTAGGTAGGTATGTAGGTAGGTATGTAGGTAGGTAGGTGACTAGAGAGGGGAGAAATACAGTAGTTAGGTAGGTAGGTAGGTAGGTAGGTAGGTAGGTAGGTAGGTAGGTAGGTAGGTTGGTAGGTGGAAAGATAGAGAGAGGGGGAGAAATACAGTAGGTAGGTATGTAGATAGAGGGATAGAGAGAGGAGAAATATAGTAGGTAGGAAGGTAAGTAGGTAGGTAGGTAGGTAGGTTCGTATGTAAGTAGGTAGGAAGAGAGAGGGATAGAGAGAGAGAGAGAGGGAGCTAGAAATGCAGTAGGTAGGTAGGTAGGTAGGTTTGAGGGATAGAGAGGGGAGAAATACAGTAGGTAGGAAGGTATGTAGGTAGATAGGTAGGGAGAGGGATAGAGAGGGGAGAAATACAGTAGGTAGGTAGGTAGGTAGGTAGGTAGGTAGGTAGGTAGGTAGGTAGGTAGGTAGGAAGAGAGAGAGGGGGGGGGAGCTAGAAATACAGAATGTAGGTAGGTGGAGGGATAGAGAGAGAGGGAGAAATACAATAGGTAGGTAGGTAGGTAGGTAGGTAGGTAGGTAGGTAGGTAGGTAGGTGAATAGAGAGGGGAAGAATACAGTAGGTAGGTAGGTAGATAGGTAGGTAGGTGGAGAGGTAGAGAGGGTGAGAAATACAGTAGTTAGGTAGGTAGATAGATGGATAGAGAGGGGAGAAATACAGTAGGTAGGTAGGTAGGTATGTAGGTAGGTAGGTAGGGAGAGGGATAGAGAGGGGAGAAACACAGTAGGTAGGTAGATAGTTAGGTAGGTAGGTAGATAGGTAGGGAGAGGGATAGAGAGGGGAGAAATTCAGTAGGTAGGTAGGTAGGTAGGTAGAGGGATAGAGAGAGAGGGATAAATATTGTAGGTATGTAGGTAGTGAGTTAGGGAGGGAGAGGGATAGAGAGGGGAGAAATACAGTAGGTAGGTAGGTAGGTAGGTAGGCAGGCAGGTAGGTAGGTAGCTAGAAGGATAGAGAGAGAGGGAGAAATACAGTAGGAAGGTAGGAAGGTTGGTAGATAGGTGAATAGAGAGTGGAGAAATACAGTAGGTAGGTAGGTAGGTAGGTAGGTAGGTAGGTAGGTAGGAAGGTAGGTAGGTAGGTAGAGGGATAGAGAGAGGGGGGAGCTAGAAATACAGTACGTAATTAGGTAGGTAGGTTGAGAGACAGAGGGAGAAATGCAGTAGGTAGGTATGTAAGTAGGTAGGTAGAGGGATAGAGAGAAAGGGGGAGAAATATGGTAGGTAGGTAGGTAGGTAGGTAGGTAGGTAGGTAGGTAGGTAGGTAGGTAGGTAGGTAGGTAGGTAGGTAGGTGGAGAGGTAGAGAGAGGGGGAGAAATACAGTAGGTAGGTATGTAGGTAGATAGGTAGGGAGAGGGATAGAGAGGGGAGAAATACAGTAGGTAGGTAGGTAGGTAGGTAGGTAGGTAGGTAGGTAGGTAGGTAGGTAGGTAGGTAGGTAGGTTGGTAGGTGGAAAGATAGAGAGAGGGGGAGAAATACAGTAGGTAGGTATGTAGATAGAGGGATAGAGAGAGGAAAAATATAGTCGGTAGGTAGGTAAGTAGGTAGGTAGGTAGGTAGGTTCGTATGTAAGTAGGTAGGAAGAGAGAGGGATAGAGAGAGAGAGAGAGGGAGCTAGAAATGCAGTAGGTAGGTAGGTAGGTAGTTAGGTAGAGGGATAGAGAGGGGAGAAATACAGTAGGTAGGAAGGTATGTAGGTAGATAGGTAGGGAGAGGGATAGAGAGGGGAGAAATACAGTAGGTAGGTAGGTAGGTAGGTAGGTAGGTAGGTAGGTAGGTAGGTAGGTAGGTAGGTAGGTAGGTAGGCAGGTGAATAGAGAGGGGAAGAATACAGTAGGTAGGTAGGTAGGTAGGTAGATAGATGGATAGAGAGGGGAGAAATACAGTAGGTAGGTAGGTAGGTAGGTAGGTAGGTGAGTAGAGAGGGGAAGAATACAGTAGGTAGGTAGGTAGATAGGTAGGTAGGTGGAGACGTAGAGAGGGGGAGAAATACAGTAGTTAGGTAGGTAGATAGATGGATAGAGAGATGAGAAATACAGTAGGTAGGTAGGTAGGTATGTAGGTAGAAGGTAGGGAGAGGGATAGAGAGGGGAGAAATACAGTAGGTAGTTAGTTAGATAGTTAGGTAGGTAGGTAGATAGGTAGGGAGAGGGATAGAGAGGGGAGAAATACAGTAGGTAGGTAGGTAGGTAGGTAGGTAGGTAGGTAGGTAGGTAGAGGGATAGAGAGAGAGGGATAAATATTGTAGGTATGTAGGTAGGGAGGGAGGGAGGGAGAGGGATAGAGAGGGGAGAAATACAGTAGGTAGGTAGGTAGGTAGGTAGGTAGGTAGGTAGGTAGGCAGGCAGGTAGGTAGGTAGCTAGAAGGATAGAGAGAGAGGGAGAAATACAGTAGGAAGGTAGGTAGGTTGGTAGATAGGTGAATAGAGAGTGGAGAAATACAGTAGGTAGGTAGGTAGGTAGGTAGGTAGGTAGGTAGGTAGGTAGGTAGGAAGGTAGGTAGGTAGGTAGGTAGAGGGATAGAGAGAGGGGGGAGCTAGAAATACAGTAGGTAATTAGGTAGGTAGGTGGAGAGACAGAGGGAGAAATGCAGTAGGTAGGTATGTAAGTAGGTAGGTAGAGGGATAGAGAGAAAGGGGGAGAAATATGGTAGGTAGGTAGGTAGGTAGGTAGGTAGGTAGGTAGGTAGGTAGGTAGGTAGGTAGGTAGGTAGGTGGAGAGGTAGAGAGAGGGGGAGAAATACAGTAGGTAGTTATGTAGGTAGATAGGTAGGGAGAGGGATAGAGAGGGGAGAAATACAGTAGGTAGGTAGGTAGGTAGGTAGGTAGGTAGGTAGGTAGGTAGGTAGGTAGGTAGGTAGGTCGGTAGGTAGGTAGATAGAGGGATAGAGAGAGAGAAAAAGCTAGAAATACTGTAGGTAGGTAGGTGGAGGGATAGAGAGATGGGGAGAAATACAGTAGGTAGGTATGTAGATAGAGGGATAGAGAGAGGAGAAATATAGTAGGTATGTAGGTAAGTAGGTAGGTAGGTAGGTAGGTAGGTAGGTAGGTAGGTAGGTAGGTAGAGGGATAGAGAGGGTAGAAATAAAATTGGTAGGCAGGTAGGCAGGCAGGCAGGTAGGTAGGTAGAGTGATAAAGAGAGGGGGAGAAATACAGTAGGTAGGAAGGTATGTAGGTAGATAGGTAGGGAGAGGGATAGAGAGGGGAGAAATACAGTAGGTAGGTAGGTAGGTAGGTAGGTAGGTAGGTAGGTAGGTAGGTAGGTAGGTAGGTAGGTAGGTGAATAGAGAGGGGAAGAATACAGTAGGTAGGTAGGTAGGTAGGTAGGTAGGTAGGTAGGTAGGTAGATAGATAGGTAGGTAGGGAGAGGTAGAGAGAGGGGGAGAAATGCAGTAGGTAGGTAGGTAGGTAGGTAGGTAGGTAGGTAGATGGATAGAGAGGGGAGAAATACAGTAGGTAGGTAGGTCTGTAGGTGGATAGGTAGGGAGAGGGATAGAGAGGAGAGAAATACACTAGGTAGGTAGGTAGGTAGGTAGGTAGGTAGGTAGGTAGGTAGATAGGTAGGGAGAGGGACAGAGAGGGGAGAAATACAGTAGGTAGGTAGGTAGGTAGGTAGGTAGGTAGGTAGGTAGGAAGAGAGAGGGATAGAGAGAGAGAGAAAAAGCTAGAAATACAGTAGGTAGGTAGGTGGAGGGATAGAGAGAGAGGGAGAAATACATTAGGTAGGTATGTAGATAGAGGGATAGAGAGAGGAGAAATATAGTAGGTAGGTAGGTAAATAGGTAGGTAGGTAGGTAGGTAGGTAGGTAGGTAGGTAGGTAGGTAGGTAGGTAGGTAGGTAGGTAGGCAGGCAGGCAGGCAGGCAGGTAGGTAGGTAGGTAGCTGGAAGGATAGAGAAACACAGTAGGTAGGTAGGTAGGTTGGTAGATAGGTGAATAGAGAGGGGAGAAATACAATAGGTAGGTAGGTAGGTAGGAAGGTAGGAAGATAGAGGGATAGAGAGGGGGGAGCTAGATATACAGTAGGTAGGTAGGTGGAGGGATAGACAGAGAGGGGGAAATATAGTAGGTAGGTAGGTAGGTAGGTAGGTAGCTAGGGAGAGGGATAGAGAGGGGAGAAAAACAGTAGGTAGGTAGGTAGGTTCGTATGTAAGTAGGTAGGAAGAGAGAGGGATAGAGAGAGAGAGGGGGAGTTAGAAATGCAGTAGGTAGGTAGGTAGGTAGGTAGGTAGGTAGGTAGGTAGGTAGGTAGAGGGATAGAGAGGGGAGAAATAAAATAGGTAGGCAGGTAGGCAGGCAGGCAGGTAGGTAGGTAGAGTGATAAAGAGAGGGGGAGAAATACAGTAGGTAGGAAGGTATGTAGGTAGATAGGTAGGGAGAGGGATAGAGAGGGGAGAAATACGGTAGGTAGGTAGGTAGGTAGGTAGGTAGGTAGGTGAATAGAGAGGGGAAGAATACAGTAGGTAGGTAGGTAGGTAGGTAGGTAGGTAGGTAGGTAGATAGGTAGGGAGAGGTAGAGAGAGGGGGAGAAATACAGTAGGTAGGTAGGTAGGTAGGTAGGTAGGTAGGTAGGTAGGTAGGTAGGGAGAGGGATAGAGAGGGGAGAAATACAGTAGGTAGGTAGGTAGGTAGGTAGGTAGGTAGGTAGGTAGGTAGGTAGGTAGGTGAATAGAGAGGGGAAGAATACAGTAGGTAGGTAGGTAGGTAGGTAGGTAGGTAGGTAGGTAGGTAGATAGATAGGTAGGTAGGGAGAGGTAGAGAGAGGGGGAGAAATGCAGTAGGTAGGTAGGTAGGTAGGTAGGTAGATGGATAGAGAGGGGAGAAATACAGTAGGTAGGTAGGTCTGTAGGTGGATAGGTAGGGAGAGGGATAGAGAGGAGAGAAATACACTAGGTAGGTAGGTAGGTAGTTAGGTAGGTAGGTAGGTAGATAGGTAGGGAGAGGGACAGAGAGGGGAGAAATACAGTAGGTAGGTAGGTAGGTAGGTAGGTAGGTAGGTAGGTAGGTAGGAAGGTAGGAAGAGAGAGGGATAGAGAGAGAGAGAAAAAGCTAGAAATACAGTAGGTAGGTAGGTGGAGGGATAGAGAGAGAGGGAGAAATACATTAGGTAGGTATGTAGATAGAGGGATAGAGAGAGGAGAAATATAGTAGGTAGGTAGGTAAATAGGTAGGTAGGTAGGTAGGTTGGTAGATAGGTGAATAGAGAGGGGAGAAATGCAATAGGTAGGTAGGTAGGTAGGAAGGTAGGAAGATAAAGGGATAGAGAGGGGGGAGCTAGATATACAGTAGGTAGGTAGGTGGAGGGATAGACAGAGAGGGGGAAATATAGTAGGTAGGTAGGTAGGTAGGTAGGTAGGTAGGTAGGTAGGGAGAGGGATAGAGAGGGGAGAAAAACAGTAGGTAGGTAGGTAGGTTCGTATGTAAGTAGGTAGGAAGAGAGAGGGATAGAGAGAGAGAGAGGGAGTTAGAAATGCAGTAGGTAGGTAGGTAGGTAGGTAGGTAGGTAGGTAGGTAGGTAGGTAGGTAGGTAGGTAGGTAGAGGGATAGAGAGGGGAGAAATAAAATACGTAGGCAGGTAGGCAGGCAGGCAGGTAGGTAGGTAGAGTGATAAAGAGAGGGGGAGAAATACAGTAGGTAGGAAGGTATGTAGGTAGATAGGTAGGGAGAGGGATAGAGAGGGGAGAAATACGGTAGGTAGGTAGGTAGGTAGGTAGGTAGGTGAATAGAGAGGGGAAGAATACAGTAGGTAGGTAGGTAGGTAGGTAGGTAGGTAGGTAGGTAGGTAGGTAGGTAGGTAGGTAGGTAGATAGATAGGTAGGGAGAGGTAGAGAGAGGGGGAGAAATACAGTAGGTAGGTAGGTAGGTAGGTAGGTAGGTAGGTAGGTAGGTAGGTAGGTAGATGGATAGAGAGGGGAGAAATACAGTAGGTAGGTAGATAGGTCTGTAGGTGGATAGGTAGGGAGAGGGATAGAGAGGAGAGAAATACAGTAGGTAGGTAGGTAGGTAGGTAGGTAGGTAGGTAGGTAGGTAGGTAGGTAGGTAGGTAGGTAGGTAGGTAGGTAGGTAGGTAGATAGATAGATTTTATTTTTCTATACCGCGTCCTCTCCCCAGGGGGACTTGGAGCGGTGCACAGGGAAAATTAAAACAACATAAAATATATACATAAATAAATACAATAAAAACAAATTAAATCAACTGTCCCTGCACTAAAATCCCCATTTTAAAATTAACATTCCCTAACCCCTGAGGTAGAGACTAACCTAGGCCGGCCAAGCAGAAAAAGTGAGTTTTTAATTTCTGACGGAAGGAGCGGAGGTCCGTAGTTGTTCTAATGTCGGGGGAAGGTCGTTCCAGAGGGCTGGGCCCGCCACAGAGAAGGCCCTTCCCCTGGGCGTCGCCCGCTGACAAAGTCTAGTGGACGGCACCCGGAGAAGTCCCTCTCTGTGGGAGCGAATCGGCCGGGAAGATGTATGGGGCAGAATCCGATCCCGCAGATAGCTAGGTCCCGAGCCATGGAGCGCTTTAAAGATGAGAACTAACACCTTGAAGCGCACCCGAAAGACGACAGGTAGCCAGTGCAGCTCGCGCAAGAGCGGTGTTACATGGGTATACCTTGCGGTACCCATTATTGCTCGCGCGGCTGCATTCTGGACCAGCTGAAGTCTTCGGGTGCACCTCAAGGGGAGCCCCATGTAGAGAGAGTTACAATAGTCCAGTCGGGATGTCACGAGAGCATGAGTGACTGTGCGAAGGGCGTCCCGATCCAATAGGGGGCGCAACTGGCGAACCAGGCGAACCTGGTAAAACGCCCTCCTGGCCACGGCTGTCACTTGATCTTCCATGGACAGCCGGGCATCCAGGAGGACACCCAAGTTGCGCGCCCCATCCACAGGGGCAAGATGTTCGCCCCCTATGGCCAGCGATGGAATCAGCTGGTTGAATCGGGCAGCCGGAAACCACAGCCACTCGGTCTTGGTCGGGTTGAGTCTGAGTCCGTTACTTCCCATCCAGATCCGTACGGCTTCCAGGCACTGGCACATCACCGCTACGGCATCGTTGGGGTGGCCTGGGGTAGATATATACAGCTGAGTATCATCAGCGTAGAGATGGTACTCTACCCCAAAGCCACGGATGATCTCACCCAGCGGCTTCATATATGTGTTGAACAGGAGAGGCGAGAGGACCGACCCCTGAGGCACCCCACATGTGAGGGGTCTCGAGGTCGACCTCTGCTCTCCTGCCAACACAAATTGCGATCGGCCAGAGAGGTAGGAGGAGAACCACCGTAAAACGGTGCCTCCCACCCCCAACCCCTCCAGCCGATGCAATAGGATACCATGGTCGATGGTATCGAAAGCCGCCGAGAGGTCTAATAGGACCAGGATGGAGGAGCAACCCCCATCTCTGGCCCTCCAGAGATCATCGACCAACGCGACCAATGCCGTCTCGGTGCTATGCCCGGGCCGAAAGCCGGACTGGCGCGGGTCTAGATAATCAACTTCCTCCAGGTGACGGGGAAACTGTTGTGCCACCACACTCTCAACAACCTTCGCCAAAAAGGGAAGGTTGGAGACTGGACGATAGTTGGTTAATAAAGCTGGGTCCAAAGAGGGCTTCTTAAGGAGGGGCCTCACCATAGCCTCTTTTAGGGAAGCAGGTAAGGCACCCTCACTTAAGGATGCGTTGACAACCTCTTGGAGCCAGCCTCGTGTCACCTCCCAGGATGCCAGTACAAGCCAGGAGGGACACGGGTCCAATAAACATGTGGTGGCTCGCAGTCGCCCACGTAACCTGTCCATATCCTCGGAAGTAACGGAGTCAAACTCCTCCCAAACAAGATCTGTCTCGTGGCATCCCACTGGGCCATCAATGGAGGCTAACTCACTCTGTATCTGAGCGATTTTCTCCTGCAGAAAAATCACAAATTCCTCTGCTCTACCCTGTAGCGGGGCTTCCCGCACCCTCTGTTGAAGGAGGGAGCGGGTCACCCTAAACAGGGCGGCAGGGCGGTTTTCTGCGGATGCTATGAGAGTGGCACAATGATGACGTTTGGCCACTCTCAGCGCCACAATGTAAGTCCGTAAATGGGCTCTTACCTGTGTCCGGTCAGATTCAGAACGGGTAGCCCTCCATCTTCTCTCTAGGCATCTCTTGTGGCGTTTCATCACCCTCAGCTCCTCGGTAAACCAAGGAGCCAGGGTGGCTCGCTGCCACAAGAGAGGCCGCAAGGGCGCGACCCGATCCAAGGCTCCCGTGGCCGCAATATTCCATGCGGCCACGAGGTCCTCCATCGGGGCGCGGGTCAGGGGTACAGGAAGTGGCCCAAGCGCCGTCTGGAACCCATCAGGGTCCATCAGGCGCCTGGGGCGGAACCAAATAGGTGACTCAGGTTCCGCCTCCCCGCGGTGAGGGGCAGCGGTTGGAAAGTCGAGGTAGGTAGGTAGGTAGGTAGGAAGAGAGAGGGATAGGTAGGTAGGTAGGTAGGTAGGTAGGAAGAGAGAGGGATAGAGAGAGAGAGAAAAAGCTAGAAATACAGTAGGTAGGTAGGTGGAGGGATAGAGAGAGAGGGAGAAATACATTAGGTAGGTATGTAGATAGAGGGATAGAGAGAGGAGAAATATAGTAGGTAGGTAGGTAAATAGGTAGGTAGGTAGGTAGGTAGGTAGGTAGGTAGGTAGGTAGGTAGGTGGGTGGAGAGATTGAGAGAGGGGGAGAAATACAGTAGGTACGTAGGTAGGTAGGTAGGTAGGTAGGTAGGTAGGTAGGTAGGTAGGTAGGTAGGTAGGTAGGCAGGCAGGCAGGCAGGCAGGTAGGTAGGTAGGTAGCTAGAAGGATTGAGAAACACAGTAGGTAGGTAGGTAGGTTGGTAGATAGGTGAATAGAGAGGGGAGAAATACAATAGGTAGGTAGGTAGGAAGGTAGGAAGATAGAGGGATAGAGAGGGGGGAGCTAGAAATACAGAATGTAGGTAGGTGGAGGGATAGAGAGAGAGGGAGAAATACAATAGGTAGGTAGGTAGGTAGGTAGGTAGGTAGGTAGGTAGGTGAGTAGAGAGGGGAAGAATACAGTAGATAGGTAGGTAGATAGGTAGGTAGGTGGAGAGGTAGAGAGGGGGAGAAATACAGTAGTTAGGTAGGTAGATAGATGGATAGAGAGGGGAGAAATACAGTAGGTAGGTAGGTAGGTATGTAGGTAGGCAGGTAGGGAGAGGGATAGAGAGGGGAGAAATACAGTAGGTAGGTAGGTAGATAGTTAGGTAGGTAGGTAGATAGGTAGGGAGAGGGATAGAGAGGGGAGAAATACAGTAGGTAGGTAGATAGGTAGGTAGGTAGGTAGGTAGGTAGGTAGGTAGGTAGGTAGGTAGAGGGATAGAGAGAGAGGGATAAATATTGTAGGTAGGGAGGTAGGGAGGTAGGGAGGGAGAGGGATAGAGAGGGGAGAAATACAGTAGGTAGGTAGGTAGGTAGCTAGGCAGGCAGGTAGGTAGGTAGCTAGAAGGATAGAGAGAGAGGGAGAAATACAGTAGGAAGGTAGGAAGGTTGGTAGATAGGTGAATAGAGAGTGGAGAAATACAGTAGGTAGGTAGGTAGGTAGGTAGGTAGGTAGGTAGGTAGGTAGGTAGGTAGGTAGGTAGGTAGGAAGGTAGGTAGGTAGGTAGAGGGATAGAGAGAGGGGGGAGCTAGAAATACAGTAGGTAATTAGGTAGGTAGGTGGAGAGACAGAGGGAGAAATGCAGTAGGTAGGTATGTAAGTAGGTAGGTAGGTAGAGGGATAGAGAGAAAGGGGGAGAAATATGGTAGGTGTGTAGGTAGGTAGGTAGGTAGGTAGGTAGGTAGGTAGGTAGGTAGGTAGGTAGGTGGAGAGGTAGAGAGAGGGGGAGAAATACAGTAGGTAGGTATGTAGGTAGATAGGTAGGGAGAGGGATAGAGAGGGGAGAAATACAGTAGGTAGGTAGGTAGGTAGGTAGGTAGGTAGGTAGGTAGGTTGGTAGGTGGAAAGATAGAGAGAGGGGGAGAAATACAGTAGGTAGGTAGGTAGGTAGGTAGGCAGGCAGGTAGGTAGGTAGCTAGAAGGATAGAGAGAGAGGGAGAAATACAGTAGGAAGGTAGGTAGGTTGGTAGATAGGTGAATAGAGAGTGGAGAAATACAGTAGGTAGGTAGGTAGGTAGGTAGGTAGGTAGGTAGGAAGGAAGGTAGGTAGGTAGGTAGAGGGATAGAGAGAGGGGGGAGCTAGAAATACAGTAGGTAATTAGGTAGGTAGGTGGAGAGACAGAGGGAGAAATGCAGTAGGTAGGTATGTAAGTAGGTAGGTAGAGGGATAGAGAGAAAGGGGGAGAAATATGGTAGGTAAGTAGGTAGGTAGGTAGGTAGGTAGGTAGGTGGAGAGGTAGAGAGAGGGGGAGAAATACAGTAGGTAGGTATGTAGGTAGATAGGTAGGGAGAGGGATAGAGAGGGGAGAAATACAGTAGGTAGGTAGGTAGGTAGGTAGGTAGGTAGGTAGGTAGGTAGGTAGGTGGAAAGATAGAGAGAGGGGGAGAAATACAGTAGGTAGGTATGTAGATAGAGGGATAGAGAGAGGAAAAATATAGTAGGTAGGTAGGTAAGTAGGTAGGTAGGTTCGTATGTAAGTAGGTAGGAAGAGAGAGGGATAGAGAGAGAGAGGGAGGGAGCTAGAAATGCAGTAGGTAGGTAGGTAGGTAGTTAGGTAGAGGGATAGAGAGGGGAGAAATACAGTAGGTAGGAAGGTATGTAGGTAGATAGGTAGGGAGAGGGATAGAGAGGGGAGAAATACAGTAGGTAGGTAGTTAGGTAGGTAGGTAGGTAGGTAGGTAGGTAGGTAGGTAGGTAGGTAGGTAGGTGAATAGAGAGAGGAAGAATACAGTAGGTAGGTAGGTAGGTAGGTAGGTAGGTAGGTAGGTAGGTAGATAGGTAGGTAGGGAGAGGTAGAGAGAGGGGGAGAAATACAGTAGGTAGGTAGGTAGGTAGGTAGATAGATGGATAGAGAGGGGAGAAATACAGTAGGTAGGTAGGTAGGTAGGTAGGTAGGTAGGTAGGTAGGTAGGTAGGTGAGTAGAGAGGGGAAGAATACAGTAGGTAGGTAGGTAGATAGGTAGGTAGGTGGAGACGTAGAGAGGGGGAGAAATACAGTAGTTAGGTAGGTAGATAGATGGATAGAGAGGGGAGAAATACAGTAGGTAGGTAGGTAGGTATGTAGGTAGGCAGGTAGGGAGAGGGATAGAGAGGGGAGAAATACAGTAGGTAGTTAGATAGTTAGGTAGGTAGGTAGATAGGTAGGGAGAGGGATAGAGAGGGGAGAAATACAGTAGGTAGGTAGGTAGGTAGGTAGGTAGGTAGGTAGGTAGGTAGGTAGAGGGATAGAGAGAGAGGGATAAATATTGTAGGTATGTAGGTAGGGAGGTAGGGAGGGAGAGGGATAGAGAGGGGAGAAATACAGTAGGTAGGTAGGTAGGTAGGTAGGCAGGCAGGTAGGTAGGTAGCTAGAAGGATAGAGAGAGAGGGAGAAATACAGTAGGAAGGTAGGTAGGTTGGTAGATAGGTGAATAGAGAGTGGAGAAATACAGTAGGTAGGTAGGTAGGTAGGTAGGAAGGTAGGTAGGTAGGTAGGTAGGTAGAGGGATAGAGAGAGGGGGGAGCTAGAAATACAGTAGGTAATTAGGTAGGTAGGTGGAGAGACAGAGGGAGAAATGCAGTAGGTAGGTATGTAAGTAGGTAGGTAGAGGGATAGAGAGAAAGGGGGAGAAATATGGTAGGTAGGTAGGTAGGTAGGTAGGTAGGTAGGTAGGTAGGTAGGTAGGTGGAGAGGTAGAGAGAGGGGGAGAAATACAGTAGGTAGGTATGTAGGTAGATAGGTAGGGAGAGGGATAGAGAGGGGAGAAATGCAGTAGGTAGGTAGGTAGGTAGGTAGGTAGGTAGGTAGGTAGGTAGGTAGGTAGGTAGGTAGGTGGAGACGTAGAGAGGGGGAGAAATACAGTAGTTAGGTAGGTAGATAGATGGATAGAGAGGGGAGAAATACAGTAGGTAGGTATGTAGGTATGTAGGTAGGCAGGTAGGGAGAGGGATAGAGAGGGGAGAAATACAGTAGGTAGTTAGATAGTTAGGTAGGTAGGTAGATAGGTAGGGAGAGGGATAGAGAGGGGAGAAATACAGTAGGTAGGTAGGTAGGTAGGTAGGTAGGTAGGTAGGTAGGTAGGTAGGTAGGCAGGTAGGTAGGTAGGTAGGTAGGTAGGTAGAGGGATAGAGAGAGAGGGATAAATATTGTAGGTATGTAGGTAGGGAGGTAGGGAGGGAGAGGGATAGAGAGGGGAGAAATACAGTAGGTAGGTAGGTAGGTAGGTAGGTAGGTAGGTAGGCAGGCAGGTAGGTAGGTAGCTAGAAGGATAGAGAGAGAGGGAGAAATACAGTAGGAAGGTAGGTAGGTTGGTAGATAGGTGAATAGAGAGTGGAGAAATACAGTAGGTAGGTAGGTAGGTAGGTAGGAAGGTAGGTAGGTAGGTAGGTAGGTAGGTAGAGGGATAGAGAGAGGGGGGAGCTAGAAATACAGTAGGTAATTAGGTAGGTAGGTGGAGAGACAGAGGGAGAAATGCAGTAGGTAGGTATGTAAGTAGGTAGGTAGAGGGATAGAGAAAAAGGGGGAGAAATATGGTAGGTAGGTAGGTAGGTAGGTAGGTAGGTAGGTAGGTAGGTAGGTGGAGAGGTAGAGAGAGGGGGAGAAATACAGTAGGTAGGTATGTAGGTAGATAGGTAGGGGGTGGGATAGAGAGGGGAGAAATGCAGTAGGTAGGTAGGTAGTTAGGTAGGTAGGTAGGTAGGTAGGTCGGTAGGTCGGTAGGTAGGTAGGTAGATAGAGGGATAGAGAGAGAGAAAAAGCTAGAAATACAGTAGGTAGGTAGGTGGAGGGATAGAGAGATGGGGAGAAATACAGTAGGTAGGTATGTAGATAGAGGGATAGAGAGAGGAGAAATATAGTAGGTAGGTAGGTAAGTAGGTAGGTAGGTTGGTAGGTAGGTGGGTAGGTAGGTAGGTAGGTAGGTAGGTAGGTAGGTAGGTAGGGAGGGAGAGGGATAGAGAGGGGAGAAAAACAGTAGGTAGGTAGGTAGGTTCGTATGTAAGTAGGTAGGAAGAGAGAGGGATAGAAAGAGAGAGAGGGAGTTAGAAATGCAGTAGGTAGGTAGGTAGGTAGGTAGGTAGGTAGGTAGGTAGGTAGGTAGGTAGAGGGATAGAGAGGGGAGAAATAAAATAGGTAGGCAGGTAGGCAGGCAGGCAGGTAGGTAGGTAGAGTGATAAAGAGAGGGGGAGAAATACTGTAGGTAGGAAGGAATGTAGGTAGATAGGTAGGGAGAGGGATAGAGAGGGGAGAAATACAGTAGGTAGGTAGGTAGGTAGGTAGGTAGGTAGGTAGGTAGGTAGGTAGGTAGGTAGGTAGGTAGGTAGGTGAATAGAGAGGGGAAGAATACAGTAAGTAGGTAGGTAGGTAGGTAGGTAGGTAGGTAGGTAGGTAGGTAGGTAGGTAGGTAGGTAGGTAGGTAGATAGATAGATAGGTAGGTAGGGAGAGGTAGAGAGAGGGGGAGAAATACAGTAGGTAGGTAGGTAGGTAGGTAGGTAGGTAGGTAGGTAGGTAGGTAGGTAGGTAGGAAGGTAGGTAGGTAGGTAGAGGGATAGAGAGAGGGGGGAGCTAGAAATACAGTAGGTAATTAGGTAGGTAGGTGGAGAGACAGAGGGAGAAATGCAGTAGGTAGGTATGTAAGTAGGTAGGTAGGTAGAGGGATAGAGAGAAAGGGGGAGAAATATGGTAGGTGTGTAGGTAGGTAGGTAGGTAGGTAGGTAGGTAGGTAGGTAGGTAGGTAGGTGGAGAGGTAGAGAGAGGGGGAGAAATACAGTAGGTAGGTATGTAGGTAGATAGGTAGGGAGAGGGATAGAGAGGGGAGAAATACAGTAGGTAGGTAGGTAGGTAGGTAGGTAGGTAGGTAGGTAGGTAGGTAGGTTGGTAGGTGGAAAGATAGAGAGAGGGGGAGAAATACAGTAGGTAGGTAGGTAGGTAGGTAGGCAGGCAGGTAGGTAGGTAGCTAGAAGGATAGAGAGAGAGGGAGAAATACAGTAGGAAGGTAGGTAGGTTGGTAGATAGGTGAATAGAGAGTGGAGAAATACAGTAGGTAGGTAGGTAGGTAGGTAGGTAGGAAGGAAGGTAGGTAGGTAGGTAGAGGGATAGAGAGAGGGGGGAGCTAGAAATACAGTAGGTAATTAGGTAGGTAGGTGGAGAGACAGAGGGAGAAATGCAGTAGGTAGGTATGTAAGTAGGTAGGTAGAGGGATAGAGAGAAAGGGGGAGAAATATGGTAGGTAAGTAGGTAGGTAGGTAGGTAGGTAGGTAGGTAGGTAGGTAGGTGGAGAGGTAGAGAGAGGGGGAGAAATACAGTAGGTAGGTATGTAGGTAGATAGGTAGGGAGAGGGATAGAGAGGGGAGAAATACAGTAGGTAGGTAGGTAGGTAGGTAGGTAGGTAGGTAGGTAGGTAGGTAGGTAGGTAGGTTGGTAGGTGGAAAGATAGAGAGAGGGGGAGAAATACAGTAGGTAGGTATGTAGATAGAGGGATAGAGAGAGGAAAAATATAGTAGGTAGGTAGGTAAGTAGGTAGGTAGGTTCGTATGTAAGTAGGTAGGAAGAGAGAGGGATAGAGAGAGAGAGGGAGGGAGCTAGAAATGCAGTAGGTAGGTAGGTAGGTAGTTAGGTAGAGGGATAGAGAGGGGAGAAATACAGTAGGTAGGAAGGTATGTAGGTAGATAGGTAGGGAGAGGGATAGAGAGGGGAGAAATACAGTAGGTAGGTAGTTAGGTAGGTAGGTAGGTAGGTAGGTAGGTAGGTAGGTAGGTAGGTAGGTAGGTAGGTAGGTAGGTGAATAGAGAGGGGAAGAATACAGTAGGTAGGTAGGTAGGTAGGTAGGTAGGTAGGTAGGTAGGTAGGTAGGTAGGTAGGTAGGTAGGTAGATAGGTAGGTAGGGAGAGGTAGAGAGAGGGGGAGAAATACAGTAGGTAGGTAGGTAGGTAGGTAGATAGATGGATAGAGAGGGGAGAAATACAGTAGGTAGGTAGGTAGGTAGGTAGGTAGGTAGGTAGGTAGGTAGGTAGGTGAGTAGAGAGGGGAAGAATACAGTAGGTAGGTAGGTAGATAGGTAGGTAGGTGGAGACGTAGAGAGGGGGAGAAATACAGTAGTTAGGTAGGTAGATAGATGGATAGAGAGGGGAGAAATACAGTAGGTAGGTAGGTAGGTATGTAGGTAGGCAGGTAGGGAGAGGGATAGAGAGGGGAGAAATACAGTAGGTAGTTAGATAGTTAGGTAGGTAGGTAGATAGGTAGGGAGAGGGATAGAGAGGGGAGAAATACAGTAGGTAGGTAGGTAGGTAGGTAGGTAGGTAGGTAGGTAGGTAGGTAGAGGGATAGAGAGAGAGGGATAAATATTGTAGGTATGTAGGTAGGGAGGTAGGGAGGGAGAGGGATAGAGAGGGGAGAAATACAGTAGGTAGGTAGGTAGGTAGGTAGGTAGGCAGGCAGGTAGGTAGGTAGCTAGAAGGATAGAGAGAGAGGGAGAAATACAGTAGGAAGGTAGGTAGGTTGGTAGATAGGTGAATAGAGAGTGGAGAAATACAGTAGGTAGGTAGGTAGGTAGGTAGGAAGGTAGGTAGGTAGGTAGGTAGGTAGAGGGATAGAGAGAGGGGGGAGCTAGAAATACAGTAGGTAATTAGGTAGGTAGGTGGAGAGACAGAGGGAGAAATGCAGTAGGTAGGTATGTAAGTAGGTAGGTAGAGGGATAGAGAGAAAGGGGGAGAAATATGGTAGGTAGGTAGGTAGGTAGGTAGGTAGGTAGGTAGGTAGGTAGGTGGAGAGGTAGAGAGAGGGGGAGAAATACAGTAGGTAGGTATGTAGGTAGATAGGTAGGGAGAGGGATAGAGAGGGGAGAAATGCAGTAGGTAGGTAGGTAGGTAGGTAGGTAGGTAGGTAGGTAGGTAGGTAGGTAGGTAGGTAGGTGGAGACGTAGAGAGGGGGAGAAATACAGTAGTTAGGTAGGTAGATAGATGGATAGAGAGGGGAGAAATACAGTAGGTAGGTATGTAGGTATGTAGGTAGGCAGGTAGGGAGAGGGATAGAGAGGGGAGAAATACAGTAGGTAGTTAGATAGTTAGGTAGGTAGGTAGATAGGTAGGGAGAGGGATAGAGAGGGGAGAAATACAGTAGGTAGGTAGGTAGGTAGGTAGGTAGGTAGGTAGGTAGGTAGGTAGGTAGGTAGGTAGGCAGGCAGGTAGGTAGGTAGGTAGGTAGAGGGATAGAGAGAGAGGGATAAATATTGTAGGTATGTAGGTAGGGAGGGAGAGGGATAGAGAGGGGAGAAATACAGTAGGTAGGTAGGTAGGTAGGTAGGCAGGCAGGTAGGTAGGTAGCTAGAAGGATAGAGAGAGAGGGAGAAATACAGTAGGAAGGTAGGTAGGTTGGTAGATAGGTGAATAGAGAGTGGAGAAATACAGTAGGTAGGTAGGTAGGTAGGTAGGAAGGTAGGTAGGTAGGTAGGTAGGTAGAGGGATAGAGAGAGGGGGGAGCTAGAAATACAGTAGGTAATTAGGTAGGTAGGTGGAGAGACAGAGGGAGAAATGCAGTAGGTAGGTATGTAAGTAGGTAGGTAGAGGGATAGAGAAAAAGGGGGAGAAATATGGTAGGTAGGTAGGTAGGTAGGTAGGTAGGTAGGTAGGTAGGTAGGTAGGTGGAGAGGTAGAGAGAGGGGGAGAAATACAGTAGGTAGGTATGTAGGTAGATAGGTAGGGGGTGGGATAGAGAGGGGAGAAATGCAGTAGGTAGGTAGGTAGTTAGGTAGGTAGGTAGGTAGGTAGGTCGGTAGGTCGGTAGGTAGGTAGGTAGATAGAGGGATAGAGAGAGAGAAAAAGCTAGAAATACAGTAGGTAGGTAGGTGGAGGGATAGAGAGATGGGGAGAAATACAGTAGGTAGGTATGTAGATAGAGGGATAGAGAGAGGAGAAATATAGTAGGTAGGTAGGTAAGTAGGTAGGTAGGTAGGTTGGTAGGTAGGTGGGTAGGTAGGTAGGTAGGTAGGTAGGTAGGTAGGTAGGGAGAGGGATAGAGAGGGGAGAAAAACAGTAGGTAGGTAGGTAGGTTCGTATGTAAGTAGGTAGGAAGAGAGAGGGATAGAGAGAGAGAGAGGGAGTTAGAAATGCAGTAGGTAGGTAGGTAGGTAGGTAGGTAGGTAGGTAGGTAGGTAGGTAGGTAGGTAGGTAGGTAGAGGGATAGAGAGGGGAGAAATAAAATAGGTAGGCAGGTAGGCAGGCAGGCAGGTAGGTAGGTAGAGTGATAAAGAGAGGGGGAGAAATACTGTAGGTAGGAAGGAATGTAGGTAGATAGGTAGGGAGAGGGATAGAGAGGGGAGAAATACAGTAGGTAGGTAGGTAGGTAGGTAGGTAGGTAGGTTGGTAGGTAGGTAGGTAGGTAGGTAGGTGAATAGAGAGGGGAAGAATACAGTAAGTAGGTAGGTAGGTAGGTAGGTAGGTAGGTAGGTAGGTAGGTAGGTAGGTAGGTAGGTAGGTAGGTAGGTAGATAGATAGATAGGTAGGTAGGGAGAGGTAGAGAGAGGGGGAGAAATACAGTAGGTAGGTAGGTAGGTAGGTAGGTAGGTAGGTAGGTAGGTAGGTAGGTAGGTAGGAAGGTAGGTAGGTAGGTAGAGGGATAGAGAGAGGGGGGAGCTAGAAATACAGTAGGTAATTAGGTAGGTAGGTGGAGAGACAGAGGGAGAAATGCAGTAGGTAGGTATGTAAGTAGGTAGGTAGGTAGAGGGATAGAAAGAGAGGGAGAAATACAATAGGTAGGTAGGTAGGTAGGTAGGTAGGTAGGTAGGTAGGTAGGTAGGTAGGTGGAGAGGTAGAGAGAGGGGGAGAAATACAGTAGGTAGGTATGTAGGTAGATAGGTAGGGAGAGGGATAGAGAGGGGAGAAATACAGTAGGTAGGTAGGTAGGTAGGTAGGTAGGTAGGTAGATAGGTAGGTAGGTAGGTAGGTTGGTAGGTGGAAAGATAGAGAGAGGGGGAGAAATACAGTAGGTAGATAGGTAGGTAGGTAGGCAGGCAGGTAGGTAGGTAGCTAGAAGGATAGAGAGAGAGGGAGAAATACAGTAGGAAGGTAGGTAGGTTGGTAGATAGGTGAATAGAGAGTGGAGAAATACAGTAGGTAGGTAGGTAGGTAGGTAGGTAGGAAGGAAGGTAGGTAGGTAGGTAGAGGGATAGAGAGAGGGGGGAGCTAGAAATACAGTAGGTAATTAGGTAGGTAGGTGGAGAGACAGAGGGAGAAATGCAGTAGGTAGGTATGTAAGTAGGTAGGTAGAGGGATAGAGAGAAAGGGGGAGAAATATGGTAGGTAAGTAGGTAGGTAGGTAGGTAGGTAGGTAGGTAGGTGGAGAGGTAGAGAGAGGGGGAGAAATACAGTAGGTAGGTATGTAGGTAGATAGGTAGGGAGAGGGATAGAGAGGGGAGAAATACAGTAGGTAGGTAGGTAGGTAGGTAGGTAGGTAGGTAGGTAGGTAGGTAGGTAGGTAGGTAGGTAGGTTGGTAGGTGGAAAGATAGAGAGAGGGGGAGAAATACAGTAGGTAGGTATGTAGATAGAGGGATAGAGAGAGGAAAAATATAGTAGGTAGGTAGGTAAGTAGGTAGGTAGGTTCGTATGTAAGTAGGTAGGAAGAGAGAGGGATAGAGAGAGAGAGGGAGGGAGCTAGAAATGCAGTAGGTAGGTAGGTAGGTAGTTAGGTAGAGGGATAGAGAGGGGAGAAATACAGTAGGTAGGAAGGTATGTAGGTAGATAGGTAGGGAGAGGGATAGAGAGGGGAGAAATACAGTAGGTAGGTAGTTAGGTAGGTAGGTAGGTAGGTAGGTAGGTAGGTAGGTAGGTAGGTAGGTAGGTAGGTAGGTGAATAGAGAGGGGAAGAATACAGTAGGTAGGTAGGTAGGTAGGTAGGTAGGTAGGTAGGTAGGTAGGTAGGTAGATAGGTAGGTAGGGAGAGGTAGAGAGAGGGGGAGAAATACAGTAGGTAGGTAGGTAGGTAGGTAGATAGATGGATAGAGAGGGGAGAAATACAGTAGGTAGGTAGGTAGGTAGGTAGGTAGGTAGGTAGGTAGGTGAGTAGAGAGGGGAAGAATACAGTAGGTAGGTAGGTAGATAGGTAGGTAGGTGGAGACGTAGAGAGGGGGAGAAATACAGTAGTTAGGTAGGTAGATAGATGGATAGAGAGGGGAGAAATACAGTAGGTAGGTAGGTAGGTATGTAGGTAGGCAGGTAGGGAGAGGGATAGAGAGGGGAGAAATACAGTAGGTAGTTAGATAGTTAGGTAGGTAGGTAGATAGGTAGGGAGAGGGATAGAGAGGGGAGAAATACAGTAGGTAGGTAGGTAGGTAGGTAGGTAGGTAGGTAGGTAGGTAGGTAGGTGGAGAGGTAGAGAGAGGGGGAGAAATACAGTAGGTAGGTATGTAGGTAGATAGGTAGGGAGAGGGATAGAGAGGGGAGAAATGCAGTACGTAGGTAGGTAGGTAGGTAGGTAGGTAGGTAGGTAGGTAGGTAGGTAGGTAGGTGGAGACGTAGAGAGGGGGAGAAATACAGTAGTTAGGTAGGTAGATAGATGGATAGAGAGGGAAGAAATACAGTAGGTAGGTATGTAGGTATGTAGGTAGGCAGGTAGGGAGAGGGATAGAGAGGGGAGAAATACAGTAGGTAGTTAGATAGTTAGGTAGGTAGGTAGATAGGTAGGGAGAGGGATAGAGAGGGGAGAAATACAGTAGGTAGGTAGGTAGGTAGGTAGGTAGGTAGGTAGGTAGGTAGGTAGGTAGGTAGGTAGGTAGGCAGGTAGGTAGGTAGGTAGGTAGAGGGATAGAGAGAGAGGGATAAATATTGTAGGTATGTAGGTAGGGAGGTAGGGAGGGAGAGGGATAGAGAGGGGAGAAATACAGTAGGTAGGTAGGTAGGTAGGTAGGCAGGCAGGTAGGTAGGTAGCTAGAAGGATAGAGAGAGAGGGAGAAATACAGTAGGAAGGTAGGTAGGTTGGTAGATAGGTGAATAGAGAGTGGAGAAATACAGTAGGTAGGTAGGTAGGTAGGTAGGAAGGTAGGTAGGTAGGTAGGTAGGTAGAGGGATAGAGAGAGGGGGGAGCTAGAAATACAGTAGGTAATTAGGTAGGTAGGTGGAGAGACAGAGGGAGAAATGCAGTAGGTAGGTATGTAAGTAGGTAGGTAGAGGGATAGAGAAAAAGGGGGAGAAATATGGTAGGTAGGTAGGTAGGTAGGTAGGTAGGTAGGTAGGTAGGTAGGTAGGTAGGTAGGTGGAGAGGTAGAGAGAGGGGGAGAAATACAGTAGGTAGGTATGTAGGTAGATAGGTAGGGGGTGGGATAGAGAGGGGAGAAATGCAGTAGGTAGGTAGGTAGTTAGGTAGGTAGATAGGTAGGTAGGTCGGTAGGTAGGTAGGTAGATAGAGGGATAGAGAGAGAGAAAAAGCTAGAAATACAGTAGGTAGGTAGGTGGAGGGATAGAGAGATGGGGAGAAATACAGTAGGTAGGTATGTAGATAGAGGGATAGAGAGAGGAGAAATATAGTAGGTAGGTAGGTAAGTAGGTAGGTAGGTTGGTAGGTAGGTGGGTAGGTAGGTAGGTAGGTAGGTAGGTAGGTAGGGAGAGGGATAGAGAGGGGAGAAAAACAGTAGGTAGGTAGGTAGGTTCGTATATAAGTAGGTAGGAAGAGAGAGGGATAGAGAGAGAGAGAGGGAGTTAGAAATGCAGTAGGTAGGTAGGTAGGTAGGTAGGTAGGTAGGTAGGTAGGTAGGTAGGTAGGTAGGTAGAGGGATAGAGAGGGGAGAAATAAAATAGGTAGGCAGGTAGGCAGGCAGGCAGGTAGGTAGGTAGAGTGATAAAGAGAGGGGGAGAAATACTGTAGGTAGGAAGGAATGTAGGTAGATAGGTAGGGAGAGGGATAGAGAGGGGAGAAATACAGTAGGTAGGTAGGTAGGTAGGTAGGTAGGTAGGTAGGTAGGTAGGTAGGTGAATAGAGAGGGGAAGAATACAGTAAGTAGGTAGGAAGGTAGGTAGGTAGGTAGGTAGGTAGGTAGGTAGGTAGGTAGGTAGGTAGGTAGGTAGATAGATAGATAGGTAGGTAGGGAGAGGTAGAGAGAGGGGGAGAAATACAGTAGGTAGGTAGGTAGGTAGGTAGGTAGGTAGGTAGGTAGGTAGGTAGGTAGATGGATAGAGAGGGGAGAAATACAGTAGGTAGGTAGGTAGGTCTGTAGGTGGATAGGTAGGGAGAGGGATAGAGAGGAGAGAAATACAGTAGGTAGGTAGGTAGTTAGGTAGGTAGGTAGGTAGATAGGTAGGGAGAGGGACAGAGAGGGAGAAATACAGTAGGTAGGTAGGTAGGTAGGTAGGTAGGTAGGTAGGTAGGTAGGTAGGTAGGTAGGTAGGTAGGTAGGAAGAGAGAGGGATAGAGAGAGAGAGAAAAAGCTAGAAATACAGTAGGTAGGTAGGTGGAGGGATAGAGAGAGAGGGAGAAATACATTAGGTAGGTATGTAGATAGAGGGATAGAGAGAGGAGAAATATAGTAGGTAGGTAGGTAAATAGGTAGGTAGGTAGGTAGGTAGGTAGGTAGGTAGGTAGGTAGGTAGGTAGGTAGGTAGGCAGGCAGGCAGGCAGGCAGGCAGGTAGGTAGGTAGGTAGCTAGAAGGATAGAGAAACACAGTAGGTAGGTAGGTAGGTTGGTAGATAGGTGAATAGAGAGGGGAGAAATACAATAGGTAGGTAGGTAGGTAGGAAGGTATTAAGATAGAGGGATAGAGATGGGGGAGCTAGATATACAGTAGGTAGGTAGGTGGAGGGATAGACAGAGAGGGAGAAATATAGTAGGTAGGTAGGTAGGTAGGTAGGTAGGGAGAGGGATAGAGAGGGGAGAAAAACAGTAGGTAGGTAGGTAGGTTCGTATGTAAGTAGGTAGGAAGATAGAGGGATAGAGAGAGAGAGAGGGAGTTAGAAATGCAGTAGGTAGGTAGGTAGGTAGGTAGGTAGGTAGGTAGAGGGATAGAGAGGGGAGAAATAAAATAGGTAGGCAGGTAGGCAGGCAGGCAGGTAGGTAGGTAGAGTGATAAAGAGAGGGGGAGAAATACAGTAGGTAGGAAGGTATGTAGGTAGATAGGTAGGGAGAGGGATAGAGAGGGGAGAAATACGGTAGGTAGGTAGGTAGGTAGGTAGGTAGGTAGGTAGGTAGGTAGGTAGGTAGGTAGGTAGGTAGGTGAATAGAGAGGGGAAGAATACAGTAGGTAGGTAGGTAGGTAGGTAGGTAGGTAGGTAGGTAGGTAGGTAGGTAGGTAGGTAGATAGATAGATAGGTAGGTAGGGAGAGGTAGAGAGAGGGGGAGAAATACAGTAGGTAGGTAGGTAGGTAGGTAGGTAGGTAGATGGATAGAGAGGGGAGAAATACAGTAGGTAGGTAGGTAGGTCTGTAGGTGGATAGATAGGGAGAGGGATAGAGAGGAGAGAAATACAGTAGGTAGGTAGGTAGGTAGGTAGGTAGGTAGGTAGGTAGGTAGGTAGGTAGGTAGGTAGGTAGGTAGGTAGGTAGGAAGAGAGAGGGATAGAGAGAGAGAGAAAAAGCTAGAAATACAGTAGGTAGGTAGGTGGAGGGATAGAGAGAGGGAGAAATACATTAGGTAGGTATGTAGATAGAGGGATAGAGAGAGGAGAAATATAGTAGGTAGGTAGGTAAATAGGTAGGTAGGTAGGTAGGTAGGTAGGTAGGTAGGTAGGTGGGTGGAGAGATTGAGAGAGGGGGAGAAATACAGTAGGTACGTAGGTAGGTAGGTAGGTAGGTAGGTAGGTAGGTAGGTAGGTAGGTAGGTAGGTAGGCAGGCAGGCAGGCAGGTAGGTAGGTAGGTAGCTAGAAGGATAGAGAAACACAGTAGGTAGGTAGGTAGGTTGGTAGATAGGTGAATAGAGAGGGGAGAAATACAATAGGTAGGTAGGTAGGTAGGAAGGTAGGAAGATAGAGGGATAGAGAGGGGGGAGCTAGAAATACAGAATGTAGGTAGGTGGAGGGATAGAGAGAGAGGGAGAAATACAATAGGTAGGTAGGTAGGTAGGTAGGTGAGTAGAGAGGGGAAGAATACAGTAGATAGGTAGGTAGATAGGTAGGTAGGTGGAGAGGTAGAGAGGGGGAGAAATACAGTAGTTAGGTAGGTAGATAGATGGATAGAGAGGGGAGAAATACAGTAGGTAGGTATGTAGGTATGTAGGTAGGCAGGTAGGTAGGGAGAGGGATAGAGAGGGAGAAATACAGTAGGTAGGTAGGTAGATAGTTAGGTAGGTAGGTAGATAGGTAGGGAGAGGGATAGAGAGGGGAGAAATACAGTAGGTAGGTAGATAGGTAGGTAGGTAGGTAGGTAGGTAGGTAGGTAGGTAGGTAGGTAGGTAGGTAGGTAGGTAGGTAGGTAGAGGGATAGAGAGAGAGGGATAAATATTGTAGGTATGTAGGTAGGGAGGTAGGGAGGGAGAGGGATAGAGAGGGGAGAAATACAGTAGGTAGGTAGGTAGGTAGGTAGGTAGGCAGGCAGGTAGGTAGGTAGCTAGAAGGATAGAGAGAGAGGGAGAAATACAGTAGGAAGGTAGGTAGGTTGGTAGATAGGTGAATAGAGAGTGGAGAAATACAGTAGGTAGGTAGGTAGGTAGGTAGGTAGGTAGGTAGGTAGGTAGGTAGGAAGGTAGGTAGGTAGGTAGGTAGAGGGATAGAGAGAGGGGGGAGCTAGAAATACAGTAGGTAATTAGGTAGGTAGGTGGAGAGACAGAGGGAGAAATGCAGTAGGTAGGTATGTAAGTAGGTAGGTAGAGGGATAGAGAGAAAGGGGGAGAAATATGGTAGGTAGGTAGGTAGGTAGGTAGGTAGGTAGGTAGGTAGGTAGGTAGGTAGGTAGGTAGGTAGGTAGGTGGAGAGGTAGAGAGAGGGGAAGAAATACAGTAGGTAGGTATGTAGGTAGATAGGTAGGGAGAGGGATAGAGAGGGGAGAAATACAGTAGGTAGGTAGGTAGGTAGGTTGGTAGGTAGGTCGGTAGGTAGGTAGATAGAGGGATAGAGAGAGAGAAAAAGCTAGAAATACAGTAGGTAGGTAGGTGGAGGGATAGAGAGAGAGGGAGAAATACATTAGGTAGGTATGTAGATAGAGGGATAGAGAGAGGAGAAATATAGTAGGTAGGTAGGTAAATAGGTAGGTAGGTAGGTAGGTAGGTAGGTGGAGGGATAGAGAGATGGGGAGAAATACAGTAGGTAGGTATGTAGGTAGGTAGGTAGATGGATAGAGAGGGGAGAAATACAGTAGGTAGGTAGGTAGGTCTGTAGGTGGATAGGTAGGGAGAGGGATAGAGAGGAGAGAAATACAGTAGGTAGGTAGGTAGTTAGGTAGGTAGATGGATAGAGAGGGGAGAAATACAGTAGGTAGGTAGGTAGGTCTGTAGGTGGATAGGTAGGGAGAGGGATAGAGAGGAGAGAAATACAGTACGTAGGGAGGTAGTTAGGTAGGTAGGTAGATAGATAGGTAGGGAGAGGGACAGAGAGGGGAGAAATACAGTAGGTAGGTAGGTAGGTAGGTAGGTAGGTAGGTAGGAAGAGAGAGGGATAGAGAGAGAGAAAAAAAGCTAGAAATACAGTAGGTAGGTAGGTGGAGGGATAGAGAGAGAGGGAGAAATACATTAGGTAGGTATGTAGATAGAGGGATAGAGAGAGGAGAAATATAGTAGGTAGGTAGGTAAATAGGTAGGTAGGTAGGTAGGTAGGTAGGTAGGTAGGTGGGTGGAGAGATTGAGAGAGGGGGAGAAATACAGTAGGTACGTAGGTAGGTAGGTAGGTAGGTAGGTAGGTAGGTAGGTAGGTAGGTAGGTAGGTAGGTAGGTAGGCAGGCAGGCAGGCAGGCAGGCAGGCAGGCAGGTAGGTAGGTAGGTAGCTAGAAGGATAGAGAAACACAGTAGGTAGGTAGGTAGGTTGGTAGATAGGTGAATAGAGAGGGGAGAAATACAATAGGTAGGTAGGTAGGTAGGAAGGTAGGAATATAGAGAGATAGAGAGGGGGGAGCTAGATATACAGTAGGTAGGTAGGTGGAGGGATAGACAGAGAGGGAGAAATATAGTAGGTAGGTAGGTAGGTAGGTAGGTAGGTAGGTAGGGAGAGGGATAGAGAGGGGAGAAAAACAGTAGGTAGGTAGGTAGGTTCGTATGTAAGTAGGTAGGAAGATAGAGGGATAGAGAGAGAGAGAGAGGGAGTTAGAAATGCAGTAGGTAGGTAGGTAGGTAGGTAGGTAGGTAGGTAGGTAGGTAGGTAGGTAGGTAGGTAGGTAGGTAGGTAGGTAGAGGGATAGAGAGGGGAGAAATAAAATAGGTAGGCAGGTAGGCAGGCAGGCAGGTAGGTAGGTAGAGTGATAAAGAGAGGGGGAGAAATACAGTAGGTAGGAAGGTATGTAGGTAGATAGGTAGGGAGAGGGATAGAGAGGGGAGAAATACGGTAGGTAGGTAGGTAGGTAGGTAGGTAGGTAGGTAGGTAGGTAGGTAGGTGAATAGAGAGGGGAAGAATACAGTAGGTGGGTAGGTAGGTAGGTAGGTAGATAGATAGGTAGGTAGGGAGAGGTAGAGAGAGGGGGAGAAATACAGTAGGTAGGTAGGTAGGTAGGTAGGTAGGTAGGTAGGTAGGTAGGTAGATGGATAGAGAGGGGAGAAATACAGTAGGTAGGTAGGTAGGTATGTAGGTAGGCAGGTAGGGAGAGGGATAGAGAGGGGAGAAATACAGTAGGTAGTTAGATAGTTAGGTAGGTAGGTAGATAGGTAGGGAGAGGGATAGAGAGGGGAGAAATACAGTAGGTAGGTAAGTAGGTAGGTAGGTAGGTAGGTAGGTAGGTAGAGGGATAGAGAGAGAGGGATAAATATTGTAGGTATGTAGGTAGGGAGGTAGGGAGGGAGAGGGATAGAGAGGGGAGAAATACAGTAGGTAGGTAGGTAGGTAGGTAGGCAGGCAGGTAGGTAGGTAGCTAGAAGGATAGAGAGAGAGGGAGAAATACAGTAGGAAGGTAGGTAGGTTGGTAGATAGGTGAATAGAGAGTGGAGAAATACAGTAGGTAGGTAGGTAGGTAGGTAGGAAGGTAGGTAGGTAGGTAGGTAGGTAGAGGGATAGAGAGAGGGGGGAGCTAGAAATACAGTAGGTAATTAGGTAGGTAGGTGGAGAGACAGAGGGAGAAATGCAGTAGGTAGGTATGTAAGTAGGTAGGTAGAGGGATAGAGAGAAAGGGGGAGAAATATGGTAGGTAGGTAGTTAGGTAGGTAGGTAGGTAGGTAGGTGGAGAGGTAGAGAGAGGGGGAGAAATACAGTAGGTAGGTATGTAGGTAGATAGGTAGGGAGAGGGATAGAGAGGGGAGAAATGCAGTAGGTAGGTAGGTAGGTAGGTAGGTAGGTAGGTAGGTAGGTAGGTAGGTAGGTAGGTAGGTCGGTAGGTCGGTAGGTAGGTAGATAGAGGGATAGAGAGAGAGAAAAAGCTAGAAATACAGTAGGTAGGTAGGTGGAGGGATAGAGAGATGGGGAGAAATACAGTAGGTAGGTATGTAGATAGAGGGATAGAGAGAGGAGAAATATAGTAGGTAGGTAGGTAAGTAGGTAGGTAGGTTGGTAGGTAGGTGGGTAGGTAGGTAGGTAGGTAGGTAGGTAGGTAGGTAGGGAGAGGGATAGAGAGGGGAGAAAAACAGTAGGTAGGTAGGTAGGTTCGTATGTAAGTAGGTAGGAAGAGAGAGGGATAGAGAGAGAGAGGGGGAGTTAGAAATGCAGTAGGTAGGTAGGTAGGTAGGTAGGTAGGTAGGTAGAGGGATAGAGAGGGGAGAAATAAAATAGGTAGGCAGGTAGGCAGGCAGGCAGGTAGGTAGGTAGAGTGATAAAGAGAGGGGGAGAAATACAGTAGGTAGGAAGGTATGTAGGTAGATAGGTAGGGAGAGGGATAGAGAGGGGAGAAATACAGTAGGTAGGTAGGTAGGTAGGTAGGTAGGTAGGTAGGTAGGTAGGTAGGTAGGTAGGTAGGTGAATAGAGAGGGGAAGAATACAGTAAGTAGGTAGGTAGGTAGGTAGGTAGGTAGGTAGGTAGGTAGGTAGGTAGATAGATAGGTAGGTAGGGAGAGGTAGAGAGAGGGGGAGAAATACAGTAGGTAGGTAGGTAGGTAGGTAGGTAGGTAGGTAGGTAGGTAGGTAGGTAGGTAGATGGATAGAGAGGGGAGAAATACAGTAGGTAGGTAGGTAGGTCTGTAGGTGGATAGGTAGGGAGAGGGATAGAGAGGAGAGAAATACAGTAGGTAGGTAGGTAGTTAGGTAGGTAGGTAGGTAGATAGGTAGGGAGAGGGACAGAGAGGGGAGAAATACAGTAGGTAGGTAGGTAGGTAGGTAGGTAGGTAGGTAGGTAGGTAGGTAGGTAGGTAGGTAGGTAGGTAGGTAGGTTGGTAGGAAGAGAGAGGGATAGAGAGAGAGAGAAAAAGCTAGAAATACAGTAGGTAGGTAGGTGGAGGGATAGAGAGAGAGGGAGAAATACATTAGGTAGGTATGTAGATAGAGGGATAGAGAGAGGAGAAATATAGTAGGTAGGTAGGTAAATAGGTAGGTAGGTAGGTAGGTAGGTAGGTAGGTAGGTAGGCAGGCAGGCAGGCAGGCAGGCAGGTAGGTAGGTAGGTAGCTAGAAGGATAGAGAAACACAGTAGGTAGGTAGGTAGGTTGGTAGATAGGTGAATAGAGAGGGGAGAAATACAATAGGTAGGTAGGTAGGTAGGAAGGTAGGAAGATAGAGGGATAGAGAGGGGGGAGCTAGATATACAGTAGGTAGGTAGGTGGAGGGATAGACAGAGAGGGAGAAATATAGTAGGTAGGTAGGTAGGTAGGTAGGTAGGTAGGTAGGTAGGGAGAGGGATAGAGAGGGGAGAAAAACAGTAGGTAGGTAGGTAGGTTCGTATGTAAGTAGGTAGGAAGAGAGAGGGATAGAGAGAGAGAGAGGGAGTTAGAAATGCAGTAGGTAGGTAGGTAGGTAGGTAGGTAGGTAGGTAGGTAGGTAGGTAGGTAGAGGGATAGAGAGGGGAGAAATAAAATAGGTAGGCAGGTAGGCAGGCAGGCAGGTAGGTAGGTAGAGTGATAAAGAGAGGGGGAGAAATACAGTAGGTAGGAAGGTATGTAGGTAGATAGGTAGGGAGAGGGATAGAGAGGGGAGAAATACGGTAGGTAGGTAGGTAGGTAGGTAGGTAGGTAGGTAGGTAGGTAGGTAGGTAGGTAGGTGAATAGAGAGGGGAAGAATACAGTAGGTAGGTAGGTAGGTAGGTAGGTAGGTAGGTAGGTAGGTAGGTAGGTAGGTAGGTAGGTAGAGGGATAGAGAGAGAGGGATAAATATTGTAGGTATGTAGGTAGGGAGGTAGGGAGGGAGAGGGATAGAGAGGGGAGAAATACAGTAGGTAGGTAGGTAGGTAGGTAGGCAGGCAGGTAGGTAGGTAGCTAGAAGGATAGAGAGAGAGGGAGAAATACAGTAGGAAGGTAGGTAGGTTGGTAGATAGGTGAATAGAGAGTGGAGAAATACAGTAGGTAGGTAGGTAGGTAGGAAGGTAGGTAGGTAGGTAGGTAGGTAGGTAGAGGGATAGAGAGAGGGGGGAGCTAGAAATACAGTAGGTAATTAGGTAGGTAGGTGGAGAGACAGAGGGAGAAATGCAGTAGGTAGGTATGTAAGTAGGTAGGTAGAGGGATAGAGAGAAAGGGGGAGAAATATGGTAGGTAGGTAGTTAGGTAGGTAGGTAGGTAGGTAGGTAGGTGGAGAGGTAGAGAGAGGGGGAGAAATACAGTAGGTAGGTATGTAGGTAGATAGGTAGGGAGAGGGATAGAGAGGGGAGAAATGCAGTAGGTAGGTAGGTAGGTAGGTAGGTAGGTAGGTAGGTAGGTAGGTAGGTCGGTAGGTCGGTAGGTCGGTAGGTAGGTAGATAGAGGGATAGAGAGAGAGAAAAAGCTAGAAATACAGTAGGTAGGTAGGTGGAGGGATAGAGAGATGGGGAGAAATACAGTAGGTAGGTATGTAGATAGAGGGATAGAGAGAGGAGAAATATAGTAGGTAGGTAGGTAATTAGGTAGGTAGGTTGGTAGGTAGGTGGGTAGGTAGGTAGGTAGGTAGGTAGGTAGGTAGGTAGGTAGGTAGGTAGGGAGAGGGATAGAGAGGGGAGAAAAACAGTAGGTAGGTAGGTAGGTTCGTATGTAAGTAGGTAGGAAGAGAGAGGGATAGAGAGAGAGAGGGGGAGTTAGAAATGCAGTAGGTAGGTAGGTAGGTAGGTAGGTAGGTAGGTAGGTAGGTAGGTAGGTAGAGGGATAGAGAGGGGAGAAATAAAATAGGTAGGCAGGTAGGCAGGCAGGCAGGTAGGTAGGTAGAGTGATAAAGAGAGGGGGAGAAATACAGTAGGTAGGAAGGTATGTAGGTAGATAGGTAGGGAGAGGGATAGAGAGGGGAGAAATACAGTAGGTAGGTAGGTAGGTAGGTAGGTAGGTAGGTAGGTAGGTAGGTAGGTAGGTGAATAGAGAGGGGAAGAATACAGTAAGTAGGTAGGTAGGTAGGTAGGTAGGTAGGTAGGTAGGTAGGTAGGTAGGTAGATAGGTAGGTAGGGAGAGGTAGAGAGAGGGGGAGAAATACAGTAGGTAGGTAGGTAGGTAGGTAGGTAGGTAGGTAGGTAGGTAGGTAGGTAGGTAGGTAGGTAGGTAGGTAGATGGATAGAGAGGGGAGAAATACAGTAGGTAGGTAGGTAGGTCTGTAGGTGGATAGGTAGGGAGAGGGATAGAGAGGAGAGAAATACAGTAGGTAGGTAGGTAGTTAGGTAGGTAGGTAGGTAGATAGGTAGGGAGAGGGACAGAGAGGGGAGAAATACAGTAGGTAGGTAGGTAGGTAGGTAGGTAGGTAGGTAGGTAGGTAGGTAGGTAGGTAGGTTGGTAGGAAGAGAGAGGGATAGAGAGAGAGAGAAAAAGCTAGAAATACAGTAGGTAGGTAGGTGGAGGGATAGAGAGAGAGGGAGAAATACATTAGGTAGGTATGTAGATAGAGGGATAGAGAGAGGAGAAATATAGTAGGTAGGTAGGTAAATAGGTAGGTAGGTAGGTAGGTAGGTAGGTAGGTAGGTAGGTAGGTAGGTAGGTAGGTAGGTAGGTAGGTAGGTAGGCAGGCAGGCAGGCAGGCAGGCAGGTAGGTAGGTAGGTAGCTAGAAGGATAGAGAAACACAGTAGGTAGGTAGGTAGGTTGGTAGATAGGTGAATAGAGAGGGGAGAAATACAATAGGTAGGTAGGTAGGTAGGAAGGTAGGAAGATAGAGGGATAGAGAGGGGGGAGCTAGATATACAGTAGGTAGGTAGGTGGAGGGATAGACAGAGAGGGAGAAATATAGTAGGTAGGTAGGTAGGTAGGTAGGTAGGTAGGGAGAGGGATAGAGAGGGGAGAAAAACAGTAGGTAGGTAGGTAGGTTCGTATGTAAGTAGGTAGGAAGAGAGAGGGATATAGAGAGAGAGAGGGAGTTAGAAATGCAGTAGGTAGGTAGGTAGGTAGGTAGGTAGGTAGGTAGAGGGATAGAGAGGGGAGAAATAAAATAGGTAGGCAGGTAGGCAGGCAGGCAGGTAGGTAGGTAGAGTGATAAAGAGAGGGGGAGAAATACAGTAGGTAGGAAGGTATGTAGGTAGATAGGTAGGGAGAGGGATAGAGAGGGGAGAAATACGGTAGGTAGGTAGGTAGGTAGGTAGGTAGGTAGGTAGGTAGGTAGGTAGGTAGGTAGGTGAATAGAGAGGGGAAGAATACAGTAGGTAGGTAGGTAGGTAGGTAGGTAGGTAGGTAGGTAGGTAGGTAGGTAGGTAGGTAGGTAGGTAGGTAGGTAGGTAGATAGATAGGTAGGTAGGTAGGGAGAGGTAGAGAGAGGGGGAGAAATACAGTAGGTAGGTAGGTAGGTAGGTAGGTAGGTAGGTAGATGGATAGAGACGGGAGAAATACAGTAGGTAGGTAGGTAGGTAGGTAGGTAGGTAGGTAGGTAGATAGATAGGTAGGTAGGGAGAGGTAGAGAGAGGGGGAGAAATACAGTAGGTAGGTAGGTAGGTAGGTAGGTAGGTAGGTAGGTAGGTAGGTAGGTAGGTAGGTAGGTAGGTAGGTAGATGGATAGAGAGGGGAGAAATACAGTAGGTAGGTAGGTAGGTCTGTAGGTGGATAGGTAGGGAGAGGGATAGAGAGGAGAGAAATACAGTAGGTAGGTAGGTAGGTAGGTAGGTAGGTAGGTAGGTAGGTAGGTAGGAAGAGAGAGGGATAGAGAGAGAGAGAAAAAGCTAGAAATACAGTAGGTAGGTAGGTGGAGGGATAGAGAGAGAGGGAGAAATACATTAGGTAGGTATGTAGATAGGTAGGTAGGTAGGTAGGTAGGTAGGTAGGTAGGTAGGTGGGTGGAGAGATTGAGAGAGGGGGATAAATACAGTAGGTACGTAGGTAGGTAGGTAGGTAGGTAGGTAGGTAGGTAGGTAGGTAGGTAGGTAGGTAGGCAGGCAGGCAGGCAGGCAGGTAGGTAGGTAGGTAGCTAGAAGGATAGAGAAACACAGTAGGTAGGTAGGTAGGTTGGTAGATAGGTGAATAGAGAGGGGAGAAATACAATAGGTAGGTAGGTAGGTAGGAAGGTAGGAAGATAGAGGGATAGAGAGGGGGGAGCTAGAAATACAGAATGTAGGTAGGTGGAGGGATAGAGAGAGAGGGAGAAATACAATAGGTAGGTAGGTAGGTAGGTAGGTAGGTAGGTAGGTAGGTAGGTAGGTAGGTAGGTGAGTAGAGAGGGGAAGAATACAGTATATAGGTAGGTAGATAGGTAGGTAGGGGGAGAGGTAGAGAGGGGGAGAAATACAGTAGTTAGGTAGGTAGATAGATGGATAGAGAGGGGAGAAATACAGTAGGTAGGTAGGTAGGTATGTAGGTAGGCAGGTAGGGAGAGGGATAGAGAGGGGAGAAATACAGTAGGTAGGTAGGTAGATAGTTAGGTAGGTAGGTAGATAGGTAGGGAGAGGGATAGAGAGGGGAGAAATACAGTAGGTAGGTAGATAGGTAGGTAAGTAGGTAGGTAGGTAGGTAGGTAGGTAGGTAGGTAGGTAGGTAGGTAGAGGGATAGAGAGAGAGGGATAAATATTGTAGGTATGTAGGTAGGGAGGTAGGGAGGGAGAGGGATAGAGAGGGGAGAAATACAGTAGGTAGGTAGGTAGGTAGGTAGGCAGGCAGGTAGGTAGGTAGCTAGAAGGATAGAGAGAGAGGGAGAAATACAGTAGGAAGGTAGGTAGGTTGGTAGATAGGTGAATAGAGAGTGGAGAAATACAGTAGGTAGGTAGGTAGGTAGGTAGGTAGGTAGGTAGGTAGGTAGGTAGGTAGGTAGGTAGGTAGGTAGGTAGGAAGGTAGGTAGGTAGGTAGGTAGAGGGATAGAGAGAGGGGGGAGCTAGAAATACAGTAGGTAATTAGGTAGGTAGGTGGAGAGACAGAGGGAGAAATGCAGTAGGTAGGTATGTAAGTAGGTAGGTAGAGGGATAGAGAGAAAGGGGGAGAAATATGGTAGGTAGGTAGGTAGGTAGGTAGGTAGGTAGGTAGGTAGGTAGGTAGGTAGGTAGGTAGGTGGAGAGGTAGAGAGAGGGGAAGAAATACAGTAGGTAGGTATGTAGGTAGATAGGTAGGGAGAGGGATAGAGAGGGGAGAAATACAGTAGGTAGGTAGGTAGGTAGGTTGGTAGGTAGGTCGGTAGGTAGGTAGATAGAGGGATAGAGAGAGAGAAAAAGCTAGAAATACAGTAGGTAGGTAGGTGGAGGGATAGAGAGATGGGGAGAAATACAGTAGGTAGGTATGTAGGTAGGTAGGTAGATGGATAGAGAGGGGAGAAATACAGTAGGTAGGTAGGTAGGTCTGTAGGTGGATAGGTAGGGAGAGGGATAGAGAGGAGAGAAATACAGTAGGTAGGTAGGTAGTTAGGTAGGTAGATGGATAGAGAGGGGAGAAATACAGTAGGTAGGTAGGTAGGTCTGTAGGTGGATAGGTAGGCAGAGGGATAGAGAGGAGAGAAATACAGTACGTAGGGAGGTAGTTAGGTAGGTAGGTAGATAGGTAGGGAGAGGGACAGAGAGGGGAGAAATACAGTAGGTAGGTAGGTAGGTAGGTAGGTAGGAAGAGAGAGGGATAGAGAGACAGAGAGAAAGCTAGAAATACAGTAGGTAGGTAGGTGGAGGGATAGAGAGAGAGGGAGAAATACATTAGGTAGGTATGTAGATAGAGGGATAGAGAGAGGAGAAATATAGTAGGTAGGTAGGTAAATAGGTAGGTAGGTAGGTAGGTAGGTAGGTAGGTGGGTGGAGAGATTGAGAGAGGGGGAGAAATACAGTAGGTACGTAGGTAGGTAGGTAGGTAGGTAGGTAGGTAGGTAGGCAGGCAGGCAGGCAGGCAGGCAGGCAGGCAGGTAGGTAGGTAGGTAGCTAGAAGGATAGAGAAACACAGTAGGTAGGTAGGTAGGTTGGTAGATAGGTGAATAGAGAGGGGAGAAATGCAATAGGTAGGTAGGTAGGTAGGAAGGTAGGAATATAGAGAGATAGAGAGGGGGGAGCTAGCTTTACAGTAGGTAGGTAGGTGGAGGGATAGACAGAGAGGGAGAACTATAGTAGGTAGGTAGGTAGGTAGGTAGGTAGGTAGGTAGGTAGGTAGGTAGGTAGGTAGGTAGGTAGAGGGATAGAGAGGGGAGAAAAACAGTAGGTAGGTAGGTAGGTTCGTATGTAAGTAGGTAGGAAGAGAGGGATAGAGAGAGAGAGAGGGAGTTAGAAATGCAGTAGGTAGGTAGGTAGGTAGGTAGATAGGTAGGTAGGTAGGTAGAGGGATAGAGAGGGGAGAAATAAAATAGGTAGGCAGGTAGGCAGGCAGGCAGGTAGGTAGGTAGAGTGATAAAGAGAGGGGGAGAAATACAGTAGGTAGGAAGGTATGTAGGTAGATAGGTAGGGAGAGGGATAGAGAGGGGAGAAATACGGTAGGTAGGTAGGTAGGTAGGTAGGTAGGTAGGTAGGTAGGTAGGTAGGTAGGTAGGTAGGTAGGTAGGTAGGTAGGCAGGCAGGCAGGCAGGCAGGTAGGTAGGTAGGTAGCTAGAAGGATAGAGAAACACAGTAGGTAGGTAGGTAGGTTGGTAGATAGGTGAATAGAGAGGGGAGAAATACAATAGGTAGGTAGGTAGGTAGGTAGGAAGGTAGGAATATAGAGAGATAGAGAGGGGGGAGCTAGATATACAGTAGGTAGGTAGGTGGAGGGATAGACAGAGAGGGAGAAATATAGTAGGTAGGTAGGTAGGTAGGTAGGTAGGTAGGTAGGTAGGTAGGTAGGTAGGTAGGTAGGTAGGTAGGTAGGTAGGTAGGAAGAGAGAGGGATAGAGAGAGAGAGAAAAAGCTGGGGGCCTGGAAGGAGAGATAGAAGATACAATTGCCAAGAGACTTAGATCTAAAAAATAACTTTGCCTTGATTTTTTGAATAATATTGTATAACATAACATGTGCATCTGGATTTTTGTAAATGACTGACAGCATAGAACTGAGAACTTAGAAATATGTACTTGCTTTTACTTTGTAGTGTATGGAAAATATTTTTTTTTTAAATTGAAAAAGTTTTATTCACACAGATTTTCCCCCTTTTTACCCCCCTCCCGACATGTAATATAAATCACATACAAATACTATACCCCCCCTCACCCCGTCTTAAAATAAGTTTCTCATTCAGATATTATACCCCCTCGCCTCCCAGCAGACACAATATAAGTTTCTCTTAATATATTAATATCCCATTAACACCATCTTCTAAGTTAATTAAAGATATAAAAAACATAATATAAATTTCTCTTAAAAAAAAAAAAAGCATATCCCATTATTCCCCTCTCTAGATTAATCATACATATATATTACCCCGCCCTCCACCCTAACCCTCCCCCACCTCCCATTCAAACCCACCCCCCTGACTTCCGCTATACACCACTCTAATAATTCCAAGCATCCCAAATATTATTTACTCTATTCACCTATCAATCAAAGCATTCTTACCTAAAAGCTACATAGTACTTCCTAATCTGATATTTATTCTGTATATAATCAATCCATTAGAAACCTTATAACAAACTCAACATAAACACCCCCTTTTAGTTGAACATTAAAATACATAGAAAATAATTCTTAAGATCTAAATACCATGTCATATAACCTAACACTTATAAAACTTAAACCATATATCCTAGCTCAAGTTTACATCCTTCCTGATTCAAAAGGTTTACTATTTTTCCCCTCTCCATTTGCTTAATTGCCCACTTAACAACACAAAAAAAAATATGTAAAGATTACTCTAATATTTGAAAAAAGCAAAGTTACTTCTCTCTTCACAAAGGAAACAGAAATGGTATAGGAAAATTTCAGATCCTATCACAAGAAGGATACAGTAAATTGCAAGAAAATTTCAAAGTTCGGCCCAAGTTTTTTCCCAGAACACTAACATAATATTAATCCTTTCCGCGTCAATGTTCATAAGTCCAACTCTTCAGGTCTCCTTCGATTCCATCCATAGCTGTTTGTAATACCAATTTAAGCAGCTGCCCCCATAAATAACAAAAAAAAAACCCTTTACATAGGTAACCCCCGAGTGACTTTTCATCAGGATTATAAAGTTCCAAGATCGTGATAGGGTAACAACCAGATCCACTGCAAATGCTCCGGTTCCAGTTTTCAACCCTGAAAAAGTTTCCACATCCAAGAGAACCAGCATTGCAGAGATCTGTATATTTTTATCTAGATTCATTAATTGCTTCGTCCTTTAATCCTTTTGTCTTTCTTAACTCGCCGAGATTGAGACCTCCTCTGCTTCTGCGGTTTCTGGATTTGTCTGGTACTAGACCTGGCTTCACATTGCTCATCTGATTTACGTATTGGCATTCCAACAGATCCCCCTATAGCAGTCTTCGACATTTCCTCCAGAGTAGGGCTTAAAAAAAGCCCAGGGGAATCCAACTGAGTATGTTCTTCCATCTCTTTTCCAAATTGTTTCTGCTCCATCTCAATATCTTGCTCTGAACCATCCAGATCTACTAGTGTTGGTATAGATATACGTGGGGGCGTTGCACTTTTCTTCAGTATTTCATAATAAAAATCTCTTGCCTTGTC
This sequence comes from Rhabdophis nuchalis, assembly GCA_039707465.1. Taxonomy (NCBI): domain Eukaryota; kingdom Metazoa; phylum Chordata; class Lepidosauria; order Squamata; family Natricidae; genus Rhabdophis; species Rhabdophis nuchalis. The sequence goes on from JBDLLF010000063.1 coordinate 91,955, forward strand.
TATAGTATTCAAACAATACCGCGCCTCTTCATATCTGAATATAACACCCATTGGAGCATCCCACCTGTACTGTATCCCTCTTTTCTTCAGCTCTGCCACCAAAAAACCAAAATCCCTTCTGAGCTTCAGGATAGTTGATGGAAGTTCCTTAAAGACACCAATCCGTTTTCCAGCTATGTGGAGAGAGGAGTGAAAAGACTTCTGCAGAATATCATTTCTGAGGTTTCTCTCAGTAAAATATATCACAACATCTCTCGGTAGTTGCCTTTGTAATGCTATACGTGAGTTTGCTCTGTAAATTTTATCAATCTTAGCATAAATTTCACCAGGATTCATTTTTACTAATATAGCCAAAGCATCGGCAGAAACTTTTCTTAAGTCTTCTCTAGGATTTTCTGATAATCCCCTCAGTCTAATGGCGTTTTCCATTAACCAAAATTGTAACATAATAACCTCTTTGTCCAATTTGTGCATATTCCCCTCCATTTCCACCAATTTCAAATCCGTTTCCTTTGCTTTAAGTTCCACCTCTGAAGTCAGCTGTTCGATTTTCCCATCAATTTTAATGATAACTTCAGACAGACTCTTGGCCATTGCAGGCATTTTTTTTTCTAATTGTTCATATTTCTCCTGGATCATTCTTTTGAGGTCTCTGCTTTCATTAACTATAAAGTTCATCAAATCTTTAAAGTCCTGGGGAGTTACTACACGAGTTTGTTCCATTGCCTTGCTTTTAAGCTTTCCAAGTTTTCAGGAAGAGAAAAAAAAAAAACCCTCTTCAAAATATCAAAATAAGTCAGTAATAAGTAATACGTTTAGCTTAACGCTCAATAAATCAGATAATGCATTTGGCTTTATAGCTTGCTCCCCCTTTCCGCATACAGCTGTCCGCTATCAGCCAGGGGTTAAGCAGAGACCAAAATCCACAAATCAATAATTAGACAAGGCAACTAAGTTTCGTTTCATTCATCTGGTAGTTAACGCCATCTTGAATCCTTTGTTCTAAGAGATATACCACAAACTTTAATTACTTGCGTTTTAGTTGACTTTGAGGTACGAAGGCTTGAAATATAGTCTTTCTTGATGGATTGCCTGGAACATATTTTAAAGAGTTGATTACGGTCGTCTAGCTTCACTAATTTCTTAGCGAAGGAATTCAGCAGCCTGGAACTAAAGCGCTGAAAAGGGGGGGCTCTTCTTGCCAGCTCCCCAGAGGCTATAATACCTTCTGGAGAGTTACACAAGAGGCTCAACCCGACAGCGTGAGTTCACCCATAAATTCCTAAGGATTTATGAGTATCCGAGACATTTACGATCTTATAAAAACGCCTCTAACAGGCCGCTGGATTGACAAGCTCGTAAAAGCCTGTCTGCGACAGCCGACGCTCAACCCGGAAGCCGAAAATGTTTTTTATTAATGATCTATTTTGATGTCCCGGTAGGGCCGACGACTTTGACGTGAATGCTCTCAAAATTTCTTTGAATCCCTTACCCTATCCTATTGAAAAACTGTAAAACCAATAAAACTTTTTCAATATAAAAAAAAAAGAAAAAGCTAGAAATACAGTAGGTAGGTAGGTGGAGGGATAGAGAGGGAGGGAGAAATACATTAGGTAGGTATGTAGATAGAGGGATAGAGAGAGGAGAAATATAGTAGGTAGGTAGGTAAATAGGTAGGTAGGTAGGTAGGTAGGTAGGTAGGTAGGTAGGTAGGTGGGTGGAGAGATTGAGAGAGGGGGAGAAATACAGTAGGTACGTAGGTAGGTAGGTAGGTAGGTAGGTAGGTAGGCAGGCAGGTAGGTAGGTAGGTAGCTAGAAGGATAGAGAAACACAGTAGGTAGGTAGGTAGGTAGGTAGGTAGGTAGGTGAATAGAGAGGGGAAGAATACAGTAAGTAGGTAGGTAGGTAGGTAGGTAGGTAGGTAGGTAGGTAGGTAGGTAGGTAGGTAGGTAGGGAGAGGTAGAGAGAGGGGGAGAAATACAGTAGGTAGGTAGGTAGGTAGGTAGGTAGGTAGGTAGGTAGGTAGATGGATAGAGAGGGGAGAAATACAGTAGGTAGGTAGGTAGGTCTGTAGGTGGATAGGTAGGGAGAGGGATAGAGAGGAGAGAAATACAGTAGGTAGGTAGGTAGGTAGGTAGGTAGGTAGGTAGGTAGATAGGTAGGGAGAGGGACAGAGAGGGGAGAAATACAGTAGGTAGGTAGGTAGGTAGGTAGGTAGGTAGGTAGGTAGGTAGGTAGGTAGGAAGAGAGAGGGATAGAGAGAGAGAGAAAAAGCTAGAAATACAGTAGGTAGGTAGGTGGAGGGATAGAGAGAGAGGGAGAAATACATTAGGTAGGTATGTAGATAGAGGGATAGAGAGAGGAGAAATATAGTAGGTAGGTAGGTAAATAGGTAGGTAGGTAGGTAGGTAGGTAGGTAGGCAGGCAGGCAGGCAGGCAGGCAGGCAGGTAGGTAGGTAGGTAGCTAGAAGGATAGAGAAACACAGTAGGTAGGTAGGTAGGTAGGTTGGTAGATAGGTGAATAGAGAGGGGAGAAATACAATAGGTAGGTAGGTAGGTAGGAAGGTAGGAAGATAGAGGGATATAGAGGGGGGAGCTAGATATACAGTAGGAAGGTAGGTGGAGGGATAGACAGAGAGGGAGAAATATAGTAGGTAGGTAGGTAGGTAGGTAGGTAGGTAGGTAGGTAGGTAGAAAGAGAGAGGGGGGAGAAATACAATAGTTAGCTAGGCATGTAGGCAGGGAGGTAGGGAGGTAGGGAGGTAGAAGGATAGAGAGAGTGGGGAGAAATACAGTAGGTAGGTAGGCAGGTAGGCAGGCAGGTAGGTAGGTAGGGAGGTAGGTTACGTAGGTAGGTAGGTAGGTAGGTCGGTAGGTAGGTAGGTAGGTAGGTAGGTAGGTAGGTTGGTAGGTAGGTAGGTAGGTAGGTAGGTAGGTAGGTAGAGGGATAGAGAGAGAGGGAGAAAAACAGTAGGTAGGTAGGTAGGCGGGTAGGTAGGCAGGTAGGTATGTAGGTAGGTAGGTGACTAGAGAGGGGAGAAATACAGTAGTTAGGTAGGTAGGTAGGTAGGTAGGTAGGTAGGCAGGCAGGCAGGCAGGCAGGCAGGCAGGCAGGGAGGTAGGTAGGTAGGTTGGTAGGTAGGTAGGTAGGTAGGTAGGTAGGTAGGTAGGTAGGTAGGTAGGTAGGTAGAAAGATAGAGAGAGGGGGGAGAAATACAATAGTTAGCTAGGCATGTAGGCAGGGAGGGAGGGAGGGAGGGAGGGAGGGAGGTAGAAGGATAGAGAAACACAGTAGGTAGGTAGGTAGGTAGGTAGGTAGGTGAATAGAGAGGGGAAGAATACAGTAAGTAGGTAGGTAGGTAGGTAGGTAGGTAGGTAGGTAGGTAGGTAGATAGATAGGTAGGTAGGGAGAGGTAGAGAGAGGGGGAGAAATACAGTAGGTAGGTAGGTAGGTAGGTAGGTAGGTAGGTAGGTAGGTAGGTAGGTAGATGGATAGAGAGGGGAGAAATACAGTAGGTAGGTAGGTAGGTCTGTAGGTGGATAGGTAGGGAGAGGGATAGAGAGGAGAGAAATACAGTAGGTAGGTAGGTAGGTAGGTAGGTAGGTAGATAGGTAGGGAGAGGGACAGAGAGGGGAGAAATACAGTAGGTAGGTAGGTAGGTAGGTAGGTAGGTAGGTAGGTAGGTAGGTAGGTAGGTAGGAAGGAAGAGAGAGGGATAGAGAGAGAGAGAAAAAGCTAGAAATACAGTAGGTAGGTAGGTGGAGGGATAGAGAGAGAGGGAGAAATACATTAGGTAGGTATGTAGATAGAGGGATAGAGAGAGGAGAAATATAGTAGGTAGGTAGGTAAATAGGTAGGTAGGTAGGTAGGTAGGTAGGTAGGCAGGCAGGCAGGCAGGCAGGCAGGCAGGTAGGTAGGTAGGTAGCTAGAAGGATAGAGAAACACAGTAGGTAGGTAGGTAGGTTGGTAGATAGGTGAATAGAGAGGGGAGAAATACAATAGGTAGGTAGGTAGGTAGGAAGGTAGGAAGATAGAGGGATATAGAGGGGGGAGCTAGATATACAGTAGGAAGGTAGGTGGAGGGATAGACAGAGAGGGAGAAATATAGTAGGTAGGTAGGTAGGTAGGTAGGTAGGTAGGTAGGTAGGTAGGTAGGTAGGTAGGTAGGTAGGTAGGTAGGTAGAAAGAGAGAGGGGGGAGAAATACAATAGTTAGCTAGGCATGTAGGCAGGGAGGTAGGGAGGTAGGGAGGTAGAAGGATAGAGAGAGTGGGGAGAAATACAGTAGGTAGGTAGGCAGGTAGGCAGGCAGGTAGGTAGGTAGGGAGGTAGGTTACGTAGGTAGGTAGGTAGGTCGGTAGGTAGGTAGGTAGGTAGGTAGGTAGGTAGGTAGGTAGGTAGGTAGGTAGGTTGGTAGGTAGGTAGGTAGGTAGGTAGGTAGGTAGGTAGGTAGAGGGATAGAGAGAGAGGGAGAAAAACAGTAGGTAGGTAGGTAGGCGGGTAGGTAGGCAGGTAGGTATGTAGGTAGGTAGGTGACTAGGGAGGGGAGAAATACAGTAGTTAGGTAGGTAGGTAGGTAGGTAGGTAGGTAGGTAGGTAGGTAGGTAGGCAGGCAGGCAGGCAGGCAGGCAGGCAGGCAGGGAGGTAGGTAGGTAGGTTGGTAGGTAGGTAGGTAGGTAGGTAGGTAGGTAGGTAGGTAGAAAGATAGAGAGAGGGGGGAGAAATACAATAGTTAGCTAGGCATGTAGGCAGGGAGGGAGGGAGGGAGGGAGGGAGGTAGAAGGATAGAGAGAGTGGGGAGAAATACAGTAGGTAGGTAGGCAGGTAGGCAGGCAGGTAGGTAGGTAGGGAGGTAGGTTACGTAGGTAGGTAGGTAGGTAGTTAGGTAGGTAGGTAGGTAGGTAGGTAGGTTGGTAGGTAGGTAGGTAGGTAGGTAGGTAGTGGGATAGAGAGAGAGGGAGAAAAACAGTAGGTAGGTAGGTAGGTGGGTAGGTAGGCAGGTAGGTATGTAGGCAGGTAGGTGACTAGAGAGGGGAGAAATACAGTAGGTAGGTAGGTAGGTAGGTAGGTAGGTAGGTAGGTAGGTAGGTGGAAATATAGAGAGAGGGGGAGAAATACAGTAGGTAGGTATGTAGATAGAGGGATAGAGAGAGGAGAAATATAGTAGGTAGGTAGGTAAGTAGGTAGGTAGGTAGGTAGGTTCGTATGTAAGTACGTAGGAAGAGAGAGGGATAGAGAGAGAGAGAGGGAGCTAGAAATGCAGTAGGTAGGTAGGTAGGTAGTTAGGTAGAGGGATAGAGAGGGGAGAAATACAGTAGGTAGGAAGGTATGTAGGTAGATAGGTAGGGAGAGGGATAGAGAGGGGAGAAATACAGTAGGTAGGTAGGTAGGTAGGTAGGTAGGTAGGTAGGTAGGTAGGTAGGTAGGTAGGTGAATAGAGAGGGGAAGAATACAGTAGGTAGGTAGGTAGGTAGGTAGATAGATAGGTAGGTAGGGAGAGGTAGAGAGAGGGGGAGAAATACAGTAGGTAGGTAGGTAGGTAGGTAGGTAGGTAGATGGATAGAGAGGGGAGAAATACAGTAGGTAGGTAGGTAGGTCTGTAGGTGGATAGGTAGGGAGAGGGATAGAGAGGAGAGAAATACAGTAGGTAGGTAGGTAGGTAGGTAGGTAGGTAGGTAGGTAGGTAGGTAGGTAGGTAGGTAGGTAGGTAGGTAGGTAGGTAGGTAGGTAGGAAGAAAGAGAGAGGGATAGAGAGAGAGAAAAAAAGCTGGGGGCCTGGAAGGAGAGATAGAAGATACAATTGCCAAGAGACTTAGATCTAAAAAATAACTTTGCCTTGATTTTTTGAATAATATTGTATAACATAACATGTGCATCTGGATTTTTGTAAATGACTGACAGCATAGAACTGAGAACTTAGAAATATGTACTTGCTTTTACTTTGTAGTGTATGGAAAATGTTTTTTATTAATGATCTATTTTGATGTCCCGGTAGGGCCGACGACTTTGACGTGAATGCTCTCAAAATTTCTTTGTATCCCTTACCCTATCCTATTGAAAAACTGTAAAACCAATAAAACTTTTTCAATATAAAAAAAAAAGAAAAAGCTAGAAATACAGTAGGTAGGTAGGTGGAGGGATAGAGAGAGAGGGAGAAAAACATTAGGTAGGTATGTAGATAGAGGGATTGAGAGAGGAGAAATATAGTAGGTAGGTAGGTAAATAGGTAGGTAGGTAGGTAGGTAGGTAGGTAGGTAGGTAGGTAGGTGGGTGGAGAGATTGAGAGAGGGGGAGAAATACAGTAGGTACGTAGGTAGGTAGGTAGGTAGGTAGGTAGGTAGGTAGGTAGGTAGGTAGGTAGGCAGGCAGGCAGGTAGGTAGGTAGGTAGCTAGAAGGATAGAGAAACACAGTAGGTAGGTAGGTAGGTAGGTAGGTAGGTAGGTAGGTAGGTAGGTAGGTAGGTAGGTAGGTGAATAGAGAGGGGAAGAATACAGTAAGTAGGTAGGTAGGTAGGTAGGTAGGTAGGTAGGTAGGTAGGTAGGTAGGTAGGTAGGTAGATAGGTAGGTAGGGAGAGGTAAAGAGAGGGGGAGAAATACAGTAGGTAGGTAGGTAGGTAGGTAGGTAGGTAGGTAGGTAGGTAGGTAGGTAGGTAGGTAGGTAGGTAGGTAAGTAGATGGATAGAGAGGGGAGAAATACAGTAGGTAGGTAGGTAGGTCTGTAGGTGGATAGGTAGGGAGAGGGATAGAGAGGAGAGAAATACAGTAGGTAGGTAGGTAGGTAGGTAGGTAGGTAGGTAGGTAGGTAGGTAGGTAGGTAGGGAGAGGGACAGAGAGGGGAGAAATACAGTAGGTAGGTAGGTAGGTAGGTAGGTAGGTAGGTAGGTAGGTAGGTAGGTAGGTAGGTAGGTATTAAGAGAGAGGGATAGAGAGAGAGAGAAAAAGCTAGAAATACAGTAGGTAGGTAGGTGGAGGGATAGAGAGAGAGGGAGAAATACATTAGGTAGGTATGTAGATAGAGGGATAGAGAGAGGAGAAATATAGTAGGTAGGTAGGTAAATAGGTAGGTAGGTAGGTAGGTAGGTAGGTAGGTAGGTAGGTAGGTAGGTAGGTAGGTAGGTAGGTAGGTAGGCAGGCAGGCAGGCAGGCAGGCAGGTAGGTAGGTAGCTAGAAGGATAGAGAAACACAGTAGGTAGGTAGGTAGGTTGGTAGATAGGTGAATAGAGAGGGGAGAAATACAATAGGTAGGTAGGTAGGTAGGAAGGTAGGAAGATAGAGGGATATAGAGGGGGGAGCTAGATATACAGTAGGAAGGTAGGTGGAGGGATAGACAGAGAGGGAGAAATATAGTAGGTAGGTAGGTAGGTAGGTAGGTAGGTAGGTAGGTAGGTAGGTAGAAAGAGAGAGGGGGGAGAAATACAATAGTTAGCTAGGCATGTAGGCAGGGAGGGAGGGAGGTAGGGAGGTAGGGAGGTAGAAGGATAGAGAGAGTGGGGAGAAATACAGTAGGTAGGTAGGCAGGTAGGCAGGCAGGTAGGTAGGTAGGGAGGTAGGTTACGTAGGTAGGTAGGTAGGTAGGTAGGTAGGTAGGTAGGTAGGTAGGTAGGTAGTTAGGTAGGTAGGTAGGTAGGTAGGTAGGTAGGTTGTTAGGTAGGTAGGTAGGTAGGTAGTGGGATAGAGAGAGAGGGAGAAAAACAGTAGGTAGGTAGGTAGGTGGGTAGGTAGGCAGGTAGGTATGTAGGTAGGTAGGTGACTAGAGAGGGGAGAAATACAGTAGGTAGGTAGGTAGGTAGGTAGGTAGGTAGGTAGGTAGGTAGGTAGGTAGGTGGAAATATAGAGAGAGGGGGAGAAATACAGTAGGTAGGTATGTAGATAGAGGGATAGAGAGAGGAGAAATATAGTAGGTAGGTAGGTAAGTAGGTAGGTAGGTAGGTAGGTTCGTATGTAAGTACGTAGGAAGAGAGAGGGATAGAGAGAGAGAGAGGGAGCTAGAAATGCAGTAGGTAGGTAGGTAGGTAGTTAGGTAGAGGGATAGAGAGGGGAGAAAT
>JBDLLF010000063.1:105000-127500 GCA_039707465.1 Rhabdophis nuchalis
GCAGGCAGGCAGGTAGGCAGGTAGAGTGATAAAGAGAGGGGGAGAAATACAGTAGGTAGGAAGGTATGTAGGTAGATAGGTAGGGAGAGGGATAGAGAGGGGATAAATACAGTAGGTAGGTAGGTAGGTAGGTAGGTAGGTAGGTAGGTAGGTAGGTAGGTAGGTAGGTGAATAGAGAGGGGAAGAATACAGTAGGTAGGTAGGTAGGTAGGTAGATAGATAGGTAGGTAGGGATAGGTAGAGAGAGGGGGAGAAATACAGTAGGTAGGTAGGTAGGTAGAGAGATGGATAGAGAGGGGAGAAATACAGTAGGTAGGTAAGTAGGTCTGTAGGTGGATAGGTAGGGAGAGGGATAGAGAGGAGCGAAATACAGTAGGTAGGTAGGTAGATAGGTAGGGAGAGGGACAGAGAGGGGAGAAATACAGTAGGTAGGTAGGTAGGTAGGTAGGTAGGTAGGTAGGTAGGTAGGTAGGTAGGTGGAGGGATAGAGAGAGAGGGAGAAATACATTAGGTAGGTATGTAGATAGAGGGATAGAGAGAGGAGAAATATAGTAGGTAGGTAGGAAAATAGGTAGGTAGGTAGGTAGGTAGGTAGGTAGGTAGGTAGGTAGGTAGGTAGGTAGGTAGGTAGGTGAATAGAGAGGGGAAGAATACAGTAGGTAGGTAGGTAGGTAGGTAGATAGATAGGTAGGTAGGGATAGGTAGAGAGAGGGGGAGAAATACAGTAGGTAGGTAGGTAGGTAGAGAGATGGATAGAGAGGGGAGAAATACAGTAGGTAGGTAAGTAGGTCTGTAGGTGGATAGGTAGGGAGAGGGATAGAGAGGAGCGAAATACAGTAGGTAGGTAGGTAGATAGGTAGGGAGAGGGACAGAGAGGGGAGAAATACAGTAGGTAGGTAGGTAGGTAGGCAGGTAGGTAGGTAGGTAGGTAGGTAGGTAGGTAGGAAGAGAGAGGGATAGAGAGAGAGGGAAAAAGCTAGAAATACAGTAGGTAGGTAGGTGGAGGGATAGAGAGAGAGGGAGAAATACATTAGGTAGGTATGTAGATAGAGGGATAGAGAGAGGAGAAATATAGTAGGTAGGTAGGTAAATAGGTAGGTAGGTAGGTAGGTAGGTAGGTAGGTAGGTGGGTGGAGAGATTGAGAGAGGGGGAGAAATACAGTAGGTACGTACGTACGTAGGTAGGTAGGTAGGCAGGTAGGTAGGTAGGTAGCTAGAAGGATAGAGAAACAAGGTAGGTAGGTAGGTAGGTTGGTGGATAGGTGAATAGAGAGGGGAGAAATACAGTAGGTAGGTAGGTAGGTAGGAAGGTAGGAAGATAGAGGGATAGAGAGGGGGGGAGCTAGATATACAGTAGGTAGGTAGGTGGAGGGATAGAGAGAGAGGGAGAAATACATTAGGTAGGTATGTAGATAGAGAGATAGAGAGAGGAGAAATATAGTAGGTAGGTAGGTAGGTAGGTAGGTAGGTAGGTAGGTAGGTAGGTAGAGGGATAGAGAGAGAGGGATAAATATTGTAGGTAGGTAGGGAGGTAGGGAGGGAGAGGGATAGAGAGGGGAGAAATACAGTAGGTAGGTAGGTAGGTAGGTAGGTAGGTAGGTAGGTAGGTAGGTAGGTAGGTAGGCAGGCAGGCAGGCAGGTAGGTAGGTAGCTAGAAGGATAGAGAGAGAGGGAGAAATACAGTAGGAAGGTAGGTAGGTTGGTAGATAGAGGGATAGAGAGAGAGAGAAGGAAGGAGAAATACAGTAAGTAGGTAGGTGGAGGGATATAGAGAGATGGAGAAATACAGTAGGTAGGTAGGTAGGTAGGTAGGCAGGTAGGTAGGTAGCGGGGTAGAGAGGGGACAAATACAGTAGGTAGGTAGGTTGTTAGGTAGGTAGGTAGGTAGGTAGGTAGGTAGGTAGGTAGGCAGGCAGGTAGGTAGCGGGATAGAGAGGGGACACATACAGTAGGTAGGTAGGTAGGTTGTTAGGTAGGTAGGTAGGTAGCTAGCTAGCTAGGTAGCTAGGTAGCTAGGTAGCTAGGTAGCTAGGTGGAGAGATTGAGAGAGGGGGAGAAATACAGTAGGTAGATAGGTAGGTAGGTAGGCAGGTAGGCAGGTAGGTAGGTAGGTAGCTAGCTAGCTAGAATGATAGAGAGGGAGGGAGAAATGCAGTAGGTAGGTAGGTAGGTAGGTAGGTAGGTAGGTAGGTAGGTAGGTAGGTAGGTAGGAAGGTAGGTAGGTAGGTAGAGGGATAGAGAGAGGGGGAGCTAGAAATACAGTAGGTAGTTAGGTAGGTAGGTGGAGAGACAGAGGGAGAAATGCAGTAGGTAGGTATGTAAGTAGGTAGGTAGAGGGATAGAGAGAAAGGGGGAGAAATATGGTAGGTAGGTAGGTAGGTAGGTAGGTAGGTAGGTAGGTAGGTAGGTAGGTAGGTAGGTAGGTGGAGAGGTAGAGAGAGGGGGAGAAATACAGTAGGTAGGTATGTAGGTAGATAGGTAGGGAGAGGGATAGAGATGGGAGAAATACAGTAGGTAGGTTGGTAGGTAGGTAGGTAGGTAGGTAGGTAGGTAGGTAGGTAGGTAGGTAGGTAGGTAGGTAGGTAGGTAGATAGAGGGATAGAGAGAGAGAAAAAGCTAGAAATACAGTAGGTAGGTAGGTGGAGGGATAGAGAGAGGAGAAATATAGTAGGTAGGTAGGTAGGTAGGGAGGGAGGGAGGTAGGGAGGGAGAGGGATAGAGAGGGGAGAAATACAGTAGGTAGGTAGGTAGGTAGGCAGGCAGGTTGGTAGGTAGCTAGAAGGATAGAGAGAGAGGGTGAAATACAGTAGGAAGGTAGGTTGGTTGGTAGATAGGTGAATAGAGAGGGGAGAAATACAGTAGGTAGGTAGGTAGGTAGGTAGGTAGGTAGGTAGGTAGGTAGGTAGGTAGGTAGGTAGGTAGGTAGGAAGGTAGGTAGGTAGGTAGAGGGATAGAGAGAGGGGGGAGCTAGAAATACAGTAGGTAGTTAGGTAGGTAGGTGGAGAGACAGAGGGAGAAATGCAGTAGGTAGGTATGTAAGTAGGTAGGTAGAGGGATACAGAGAAAGGGGGAGAAATATGGTAGGTAGGTAAGTAGGTAGGTAGGTAGGTAGGTAGGTAGGTAGGTAGGTAGGTAGGTAGGTGGAGAGGTAGAGAGAGGGGGAGAAATACAGTAGGTAGGTATGTAGGTAGATAGGTAGGTAGGGAGAGGGATAGAGAGGGGAGAAATACAGTAGGTAGGTTGGTAGGTTGGTAGGTAGGTAGGTAGGTAGGTAGGTAGATAGAGGGATAGAGAGAGAAAAAGCTAGAAATACAGTAGGTAGGTAGGTGGAGGGATAGAGAGAGGGGGAGAAATACAGTAGGTAGGTATGTAGATAGAGGGATAGAGAGAGGAGAAATATAGTAGGTAGGTAAGTAGGTAGGTAGGTAGGTAGGTAGGGAGGGAGGGAGGGAGGGAGGGAGGGAGGGAGGGAGGGAGGGAGGGAGGGAGAGGGATAGAGAAGGGAGAAAAACAGTAGGTAGGTAGGTAGGTTCGTATGTAAGTAGGTAGGAAGAGAGAGGGATAGAGAGAGAGAGAGGGAGTTAGAAATGCAGTAGGTAGGTAGGTAGGCAGGCAGGTAGGTAGGTAGGTAGGTAGGTAGGTAGGTAGGTAGGTAGGTAGGTAGAGGGATAGAGAGTGGAGAAATAAAATAGGTAGGCAGGTAGGCAGGCAGGCAGGTAGGTAGGTAGAGTGATAAAGAGAGGGGGAGAAATACAGTAGGTAGGAAGGTATGTAGGTAGATAGGTAGGGAGAGGGATAGAGAGGGGAGAAATACAGTAGGTAGGTAGGTAGGCAGGTAGGTAGGTAGGTAGGTAGGTAGGTAGGTGAATAGAGAGGGGAAGAATACAGTAGGTAGGTAGGTAGGTAGGTAGGTAGGTAGGTAGGGAGGGAGGGAGGGAGGGAGGGAGGGAAAGGTAGAGAGAGGGGGAGAAATACAGTAGGTAGGTAGGTAGATAGATGGATAGAGAGGGGAGAAATACAGTAGGTAGGTAGGTAGGTCTGTAGGTGGATAGGTAGGGAGAGGGATAGAGAGGAGCGAAATACAGTAGGTAGGTAGGTAGGTAGGTAGGTAGGTAGGTAGGTAGGTAGGTATGTAGGGAGAGGGACAGAGAGGGGAGAAATACAGTAGGTAGGTAGGTAGGTAGGTAGGTAGGTAGGTAGGTAGGTAGGTAGGTAGGTAGGGAGGGAGGTAGGTAGGTAGGTAGGAAGGAAGGAAGGAAGGAAGAGAGAGGGATAGAGAGAGAGAGAAAAAGCTAGAAATACAGTAGGTAGGTAGGTGGAGGGATAGAGAGAGAGGGAGAAATACATTAGGTAGGTATGTAGATAGAGGGATAGAGAGAGGAGAAATATAGTAGGTAGGTAGGTAAATAGGTAGGTAGGTAGGTAGGTAGGTAGAGGGATAGAGAGAGAGGGATGAATATTTAGGTAGGTAGGTAGGTAGGTAGGTAGGTAGGTAGGTAGGTAGGTAGGTAGGTAGGTAGGTGGGTGGAGAGATTGAGAGAGGGGGAGAAATACAGTAGGTACGTACGTACGTAGGTAGGTAGGTAGGTAGGCAGGTAGGTAGCTAGAAGGATAGAGAAACACAGTAGGTAGGTAGGTAGGTAGGTTGGTAGATAGGTGAATAGAGAGGGGAGAAATACAGTAGGTAGGTAGGTAGGTAGGAAGGTAGGAAGATAGAGGGATAGAGAGGGGGGAGCTAGATATACAGTAGGTAGGGAGGTGGAGGGATAGACAGAGAGGGAGAAATATAGTAGGTAGGTAGGTAGGTAGGTAGGTAGGTAGGTAGGTAGGTAGGTAGGTAGGTCGAGAGATAGAGAGAGGGGGAGAGATACAGTAGGTAGGTATGTAGATAGACGGATAGATAGAGGAGAAATATAGTAGGTAGGTAGGTGGAGAGACAGAGGGAGAAATGCAGTAGGTAGCTATGTAAGTAGGTAGGTAGAGGGATAGAGAGAGAAGGGGAGAAATATGGTTGGTTGGTAGGTAGGTAGGTATATAGGTAGGTAGGTAGGTGAATAGAGGGCGGAGAAATACAGTAGGTAGGTAGGTAGGTAGGTAGGTAGGTAGGTAGGTAGGTAGGTAGGTAGGTGGAGAGATAGAGAAACACAGTAGGTAGGTAGGTAGGTTGGTAGATAGGTGAATAGAGAGGGGAGAAATACAGTAGGTAGGTAGGTAGGTAGGAAGGTAGGAAGATAGAGGGATAGAGAGGGGGGAGCTAGATATACAGTAGGTAGGGAGGTGGAGGGATAGACAGAGAGGGAGAAATATAGTAGGTAGGTAGGTAGGTAGGTAGGTAGGTAGGTAGGTAGGTAGGTAGGTCGAGAGATAGAGAGAGGGGGAGAGATACAGTAGGTAGGTATGTAGATAGACGGATAGATAGAGGAGAAATATAGTAGGTAGGTAGGTGGAGAGACAGAGGGAGAAATGCAGTAGGTAGCTATGTAAGTAGGTAGGTAGAGGGATAGAGAGAGAAGGGGAGAAATATGGTTGGTTGGTAGGTAGGTAGGTATATAGGTAGGTAGGTAGGTGAATAGAGGGCGGAGAAATACAGTAGGTAGGTAGGTAGGTAGGTAGGTAGGTAGGTAGGTAGGTAGGTAGGTGGAGAGATAGAGAGAGGAGGAGAAATACACTAGGTAGGTATGTAGATAGAGGATTAGAGAGAGGAAAAATATAGTAGGTAGGTAGGTAGGGGAGAGACAGACGAAAGTAGGTAGGTGGAGGGATAGAGAGAGGGGGAGAAATACAATAGGTAGGTAGGTAGGTAGGTAGGTAGGTAGGTAGGTAGGTAGGTAGGTAGGTAGGTAGGGAGGGAGGGAGGGAGGGAGGATGGTTGGTTGGTAGGTAGGTAGGTAGGTAGGTAGGTAGGTAGGTAGAAAGATAGAGAGAGGGGGGAGAAATACAGTAGTTAGCTAGGCATGTAGGCAGGGAGGGAGGGAGGGAGGGAGGGAGGTAGAAGGATAGAGAGAGTGGGGAGAAAAACAGTAGTTAGCTAGGCATGTAGGCAGGTAGGCAGGTAGGCAGGCAGGTAGGGAGGGAGGGAGGTTACGTAGGTAGGTAGGTAGGTAGGTAGGTAGGTAGGTAGGTAGGTAGGTTGGTAGGTTGGTAGTTAGGTAGGTAGGTAGGTAGGTAGGTAGGTATGTAGGTAGAGGGATAGAGAGAGAGGGAGAAAAACAGTAGGTAGGTAGGTAGGTGGGTAGGTAGGCAGGTAGGTATGTAGGTAGGTAGGTGAATAGAGAGGGGAGAAATACAGTAGGTAGGTAGGTTGGTAGGTAGGTAGGTAGGTAGGTAGGTAGGTAGGTAGGTAGGTAGGTAAGTAGGTGGAGAGATAGAGAGAGGGGGAGAAATACAGTAGGTAGGTATGTAGATAGAGGGATAGAGGGATAGAGAGAGGAGAAATATAGTAGGTAGGTAGGTAGGTAGGTAGGTAGTTAGGTAGGTAGGTAGGTAGGTAGGTAGGTAGGTAGGTAGGTAGGTAGGTAGGTTGGTAGGTAGAGGGATAGAGAGGGGAGAAATACAGTAGGTAGGTAGGTAGGTTCGTATGTAAGTAGGTAGGAAGAGAGAGGGATAGAGAGAGAGGGAGGGAGCTAGAAATGCAGTAGGTAGGTAGGTAGGTAGGTAGGTAGGTAGGTAGTTAGGTAGAGGGATAGAGAGGGGAGAAATACAGTAGGTAGGAAGGTATGTAGGTAGATAGGTAGGGAGAGGGATAGAGAGGGGAGAAATACAGTAGGTAGGTAGGTAGGTAGGTAGGTAGGTAGGTAGGTAGGTAGGTAGGTAGGTACGTAGGTACGTAGGTAGGAAGATAGAGAGAGAGAGGGAGCTAGAAATACAGAATGTAGGTAGGTGGAGGGATAGAGTGAGAGGGAGAAATACAATAGGTAGGTAGGTAGGTAGGTAGGTAGGTAGGTAGGTAGGTAGGTAGGTAGGTAGGTGAATAGAGAGGGGAAGAATACAGTAGGTAGGTAGGTAGATAGATGGATAGAGAGGGGAGAAATACAGTAGGTAGGTAGGTAGGTATGTAGGTAGATAGGTAGGGAGAGGGATAGAGAGGGGAGAAATACAGTAGGTAGGTAGATAGTTAGGTAGGTAGGTAGATAGGTAGGGAGAGGGATAGAGAGACGAGAAATACAGTAGGTAGGTAGGTAGGTAGGTAGGTAGGTAGGTAGGTAGGTAGGTAGGTCGGTAGGTAGGTAGGTAGGTAGGAAGGAAGGAAGGAAGGAAGGAAGGAAGAGAGAGGGATAGAGAGAGAGAGAAAAAGCTAGAAATACAGTAGGTAGGTAGGTGGAGGGATAGAGAGAGAGGGAGAAATACAGTAGGTAGGTAGGTAGGTAGGTAGGTAGGTAGGTAGGTACGTAGGTAGGTACGTAGGTACGTAGGTACGTAGGTAGGAAGATAGAGAGAGGGGGGGAGCTAGAAATACAGAATGTAGGTAGGTGGAGGGATAGAGAGAGAGGGAGAAATACAATAGGTAGGTAGGTAGGTGAATAGAGAGGGGAAGAATACAGTAGGTAGGTAGGTAGATAGATGGATAGAGAGGGGAGAAATACAGAAGGTAGGTAGGTAGGTAGGTATGTAGGTAGATAGGTAGGGAGAGGGATAGAGAGGGGAGAAATACAGTAGGTAGGTAGATAGTTAGGTAGGTAGGTAGACAGGTAGGGAGAGGGATAGAGAGGGGAGAAATACAGTAGGTAGGTAGGTAGGTAGGTAGGTAGGTAGGTAGGTAGGTAGGTAGGTAGGTAGGTAGGTAGGTAGGAAGGAAGAGAGAGGGATAGAGAGAGAGAGAAAAAAAGCTAGAAATACAGTAGGTAGGTAGGTGGAGGGATAGAGAGAGAGGGAGAAATACGTTAGGTAGGTATGTAGATAGAGGGATAGAGAGAGGAGAAATATAGTAGGTAGGTAGGTAAATAGGTAGGTAGGTAGGTAGGTAGGTAGGTAGAGGGATAGAGAGGGAGGGATAAATATTGTACGTAGGTATGTAGGTAGGTAGGTAGGGTGGGAGGGTGGGAGGGAGGGAGGGAGAGGGATAGAGATGGGAGAAATACAGTAGGTAGGTAGGTAGGTAGGTAGGTAGGTAGGTAGGTAGGTAGGTAGGTAGGTAGGTAGGTAGGTGGAGAGATTGAGAGAGGGGGAGAAATACAGTAGGTAGGTAGGTAGGTATGTAGGTAGGTAGGTAGGTAGTTAGGTGGGTAGGTATGCAGGCAGGCAGGTAGGTAGCTAGAAGGATAGAGAGAGAGGGAGAAATACAGTAGGAAGGTAGGTAGGTTGGTAGATAGGTGAATAGAGAGGGGAGAAATACAGTAGGTAGGTAGGTAGGTAGGAAGGTAGGTAGGTAGGTAGAGGGATAGAGAGAGGGGGGAGCTAGAAATACAGTAGGTAGTTAGGTAGATAGGTGGAGAGACAGAGGGAGAAATAATAATAATAATAATAATAATAATAATAATAATAATAATAATAATAGTAATAATAATTTAATTTATAAACCGCTCTCTCTCCCAGAAGGGACTCGAGGCGGGGCACAGGGAATTTAAAATACATACAAAATACAAACAATATACAATAATAAAATGAAATTAAACTAACCCTGCGCTAAAATCCCATATTAAAACTAACCCCAATCTAAAAAGAGACTACCCTAGGCCGGCCAAGCGAAACAGATGTGTGTTTAATTTTAGGCGGAAGGAGCGGAGGTCCGTGGTTGTCCTGATATCGGGGGGAAGGTCGTTCCAGAGGGCTGGGCCCGCCACAGAGACTGCCCTTCCCCTGGGCGTCACCCGCTGACAAAGTCTAGTGGACGGCACCCGGAGAAGTCCCTCTCTGTGGGAGCGAATCGGCCGTGAGGATGTATGGGGCAGGATCCGATCCCGCAGATAGCTAGGTCCCGAGCCATGGAGCGCTTTGAAGATGATGACTAACACCTTGAAGCGCACCCGGAAGACGACAGGTAGCCAGTGCAGCTCGCGCAAGAGCGGTGTTACGTGGGTGAACCTAGAGGCTCCCATTATTGCTCGCGCGGCTGCATTCTGGACCAACTGAAGTCTCCGGGTGCACCTCAAGGGGAGCCCCATGTAGAGAGAGTTGCAATAGTCCAGTCGGGATGTCACGAGAGCATGAGTGACTGTGCGAAGGGCGTCCCGATCCAATAGGGGGCGCAACTGGCGTACCAAGCGAACCTGGTAAAATGCCCTCCTGGCCACGGCTGTCACTTGATCTTCCATGGACAGCCGGGTATCCAGGAGGACACCCAAGTTGCGCGCCCCATCCACAGGGGCAAGATGTTCGCCCCCTATGGCCAGCGATGGAGTCAGCTGGTTGAATCGGGCAGCCGGAAACCACAGCCACTCGGTTTTGGTCGGGTTGAGCCTGAGTCCGTTACTTCCCATCCAGATCCGCACGGCTGCCAGGCACTGGCACATCACCGCTATGGCATCGTTGGGGTGGTTTGGGGTAGATATATACAGCTGAGTATCATCAGCTTAGAGATGATACTCTACCCCAAAACCACGGATGATCTCGCCCAGCGGCTTCATGTATGTGTTGAACAGGAGAGGCAAGAGGACCGACCCCTGAGGCACCCCACATGTGAGGGGTCTCGGGGTCGACCTCTGCTCCCCTGTCAACACAAATTGCGATCGGCCAGAGAGGTAGGAGGAGAACCACCGCAAAACGGTGCCTCCCACCCCCAACCCCCCCAGCCGATGCAATAGGATACCATGGTCGATGGTATCGAAAGCCGCCGAGAGGTCTAACAGAACCAGGATGGAGGAGCAACCCCCATCTCTGGCCCTCCAGAGATCATCCACCAACGCGACCAATGCCGTCTCGGTGCTATGCCCGGGCCGAAAGCCGGACTGGCGCGGGTCTAGATAATCAACTTCCTCCAGATGACGGGGAAACTGTTGTGCCACCACACTCTCAACAACCTTCGCCAGGAAGGGAAGGTTGGAGACTGGACGATAGTTGGTTAATAAAGCTGGATCCAAAGAGGGCTTCTTGAGGAGGGGCCTCACCATGGCCTCTTTTAGGGAGGCAGGCAAGGAACCCTCACTCAAGGATGCGTTGATAACCTCTTGGAGCCAGCCTCGTGTCACCTCCCAGGATGCCAGTACAAGCCAGGAGGGACACGGGTCCAATAAACATGTGGTGGCTCGCAGTCGCCCACGTAACCTGTCCATATCCTCGGAAGTAACGGAGTCAAACTCCTCCCAAACAAGATCCCCCTCGTGGCAATCCACTGGACCAGCAATGGGGGCTAACTCATTCTGTATCTGAGCGATTTTCTCCTGCAGATAAGACACAAATTCCTCTGCTCTACCCTGTAAGGGGGCTTCCCGCACCCTCTGTTGAAGGAGGGTACGGGTCACCCTAAACAGGGCGGCAGGGCGGTTATCTGCGGATGCTATGAGAGTGGCGCAATGATGGCGTTTGGCCACTCTCAGCGCCACAATGTAAGTCCGTAAATGGGCTCTTACCTGTGTCCGGTCAGATTCAGAGCGGCTAGACCTCCATCTTCTCTCTAGGCATCTCTTGTGGCGTTTCATCACCCTCAGCTCCTCGGTAAACCAAGGAGCCAGGGTGGCTCGCCGCCGCAAGAGAGGCCGCAAGGGCGCGACCCGATCCAAGGCTCCCGTGGTCGCAGTATTCCATGCGGCCACGAGGTCCTCCATCAGGGCGCGGGTCAGGGGTACAGGAAGTGGCCCAAGCGCCGCTTGGAACCCATCTGGGTCCATCAGGCGCCTGGGGCGGAACCAAATTGGTAACTCAGGTTCCACCTCCCCGCGGAGGGGAGTAGCGGTCGGAAAGTCAAGCCGGAGAAGTGAGTGGTCTGTCCATGACAAGGGTGTGATGACTATATCCCCTATACCCAGATCACTCTTCCATTGGCCTGAGACAAAGATGAGATCCGGTGTATGTCCACCCTCGTGCGTGGGGCCTTGAATTACTTGGGTCAGGTCCATGGCCGTCATGGAAGCCATGAACTCCCGAGCTACCCCGGATGATTCGCCCACCGATGGCAGGTTAAAGTCCCCCATGACTAAAAGTCTGGGGGTCTCAACTGCCACCGTAGCGATCACCTCTAGGAGCTCGGGCAGGGCTGCTGCTACATAGCGGGGAGCCAGGTATACAACCAGCAAGCCCAACTGCCTCCCTAGGCCCCACTTCACGCAGAGGGACTCACAACCGGTGGTCTGTGGCACAACGGTCTCTCTCGGCTCAAGACCTTCCTTAACAATGACCGCTACCCCACCACCCCTGCCTAGGGCCCGGGGCTGATGAAAAGCACGGTAGCCTGGTGGGCACATTTCAACGAGGGGGAGTCCTCCCTCGTGGCCCAACCAGGTCTCCGCAATTCCAGCCAGGTCCGGCTCCCCCTCTGACACCAGGTCATTAATGAGGGGGGCTTTGTTGACAACGGACCTGGCGTTGCAAAACATCAGCCGCAGACCCTGGCTCTGTACTCCCTGACCACCTAGCCTGCGGGGGTTGTGGCAACTGACCGTTTGTAACCAACGGCTACGTGCCTCCAACCGGGAGGATGGAACTTGTCTCCCCTCGGACCTGCCCCTCCCCACGACCCTCTGGATGGGGAAGCCCTCCACCGGAATGACTTGTGTTTCCCCCCTCTTGCCGGATCCTTCCGCTTCCCTCCGCCAACTGCTGGTCCGGCCCTTTCTTTCCTTTTTTCCCTCTGTCTCTCCCTGTCTGTGCCCACCCACCTCCCTGGTACCCCCTAAAAAACCCACCCCAGAACCCCTTAAAAACCGAGTTAAAAAGCCCCCTAAAAAACCCCTCAGTTTCCTTTTCCGCCACCTCTCAAGATTAAGAAATCCATCATCAAGGTGGGCCCTCGTTAGAGCAGAGGGCCAAACCTGCGAGAGGGGGGACTCTCGCAGGGCGCGGAGGTCAGCTGCCGAATAGAAATGCAGTAGGTAGGTATGTAAGTAGGTAGGTAGAGGGATAGAGAGAAAGGGGGAGAAATATGGTAGGTAGGTAGGTAGGTAGGTAGGTAGGTAGGTAGGTAGGTAGGTGGAGAGGTAGAGAGAGGGGGAGAAATACAGTAGGTAGGTATGTAGGTAGATAGGTAGGGAGAGGGATAGAGAGGGGAGAAATACAGTACGTTGGTAGGTAGGTAGGTAGGTAGGTAGGTAGGTAGGTAGGTAGGTAGGTAGGTAGGTAGGTGGAGAGGTAGAGAGAGGGGGAGAAATACAGTAGGTAGGTATGTAGGTAGATAGGTAGGGAGAGGGATAGAGAGGGGAGAAATACAGTACGTTGGTAGGTAGGTAGGTAGGTAGGTAGGTAGGTAGGTAGGTGGAAATATAGAGAGAGGGGGAGAAATACAGTAGGTAGGTATGTAGATAGAGGGATAGAGAGAGGAGAAATATAGTAGGTAGGTAGGTAAGTAGGTAGAAAGGTAGGGAGAGGGATAGAGAGGGGAGAAATACAGTAGGTAGGTAGGTAGGTAGGTAGGTAGGTAGGTAGGTAGGTAGGTAGGTAGGTAGGTAGGTAGGTAGGTAGGAAGATAGAGAGAGAGAGGGAGCTAGAAATACAGAATGTAGGTAGGTGGAGGGATAGAAAGAGAGGGAGAAATACAATAGGTAGGTAGGTAGGTAGGTAGGTAGGTAGGTAGGTAGGTAGGTGGAGAGGTAGAGAGAGGGGGAGAAATACAGTAGGTAGGTATGTAGGTAGATAGGTAGGGAGAGGGATAGAGAGGGGAGAAATACAGTAGGTTGGTAGGTAGGTAGGTAGTTAGGTAGGTAGGTTGAAATATAGAGAGAGGGGGAGAAATACAGTAGGTAGGTATGTAGATAGAGGGATAGAGAGAGGAGAAATATAGTAGGTAGGTAGGTAGGTAGGTAGATAGGTAGGGAGAGGGATAGAGAGGGGAGAAATACAGTAGGTAGGTAGATAGTTAGGTAGGTAGGTAGATAGATAGGGAGAGGGATAGAGAGGGGAGAAATACAGTAGGTAGGTAGGTAGGTAGGTAGGTAGGTAGGTAGGTAGGTAGGTAGGTAGGTAGGAAGATAGAGAGAGAGAGGGAGCTAGAAATACAGAATGTAGGTAGGTGGAGGGATAGAGAGAGAGGGAGAAATACAATAGGTAGGTAGGTAGGTAGGTAGGTAGGTAGGTAGGTAGGTAGGTAGGTAGGTAGGTAGGTAGGTAGGTGAATAGAGAGGGGAAGAATACAGTAGGTAGGTAGATAGATGGATAGAGAGGGGAGAAATACAGTAGGTAGGTAGATAGTTAGGTAGGTAGGTAGATAGATAGGGAGAGGGATAGAGAGGGGAGAAATACAGTAGGTAGGTAGGTAGGTAGGTAGGTAGGTAGGTAGGTAGGTAGGTAGGTAGGTAGGAAGGAAGGAAGGAAGAGAGAGGGATAGAGAGAGAGAGAAAAAGCTAGAAATACAGTAGGTAGGTAGGTGGAGGGATAGAGAGAGAGGGAGAAATACATTAGGTAGGTATGTAGATAGAGAGATAGAGAGAGGAGAAATATAGTAGGTAGGTAGGTAGGTAGGTAGGTAGGTAGGTAGGTAGGTAGGTAGGTGAATAGAGAGGGGAAGAATACAGTAGGTAGGTAGGTAGATAGGTAGGTAGGTGGAGAGGTAGAGAGGGTGAGAAATACAGTAGTTAGGTAGGTAGATAGATGGATAGAGAGGGGAGAAATACAGTACGTAGGTAGGTAGGTATGTAGGTAGGTAGGTAGGGAGAGGGATAGAGAGGGGGAGAAATACAGTAGGTAGGTAGGTAGGTAGGTAGGTAGGTAGGTAGGTAGGTAGGTAGGTAGGTAGGTAGGTGGAAATATAGAGAGAGGGGGAGAAATACAGTAGGTAGGTATGTAGATAGAGGGATAGAGAGAGGAGAAATATAGTAGGTAGGTAGGTAAGTAGGTAGATAGGTAGGGAGAGGGATAGAGAGGGGAGAAATACAGTAGGTAGGTAGGTAGGTAGGTAGGTAGGTAGGTAGGTAGGTAGGTAGGTAGGAAGATAGAGAGAGAGAGGGAGCTAGAAATACAGAATGTAGGTAGGTGGAGGGATAGAAAGAGAGGGAGAAATACAATAGGTAGGTAGGTAGGTAGGTAGGTAGGTAGGTAGGTAGGTAGGTAGGTAGGTAGGTAGGTGGAGAGGTAGAGAGAGGGGGAGAAAATACAGTAGGTAGGTATGTAGGTAGATAGGTAGGGAGAGGGATAGAGAGGGGAGAAATACAGTAGGTTGGTAGGTAGGTAGGTAGGTAGTTAGGTAGGTAGGTTGAAATATAGAGAGAGGGGGAGAAAATACAGTAGGTAGGTATGTAGATAGAGGGATAGAGAGAGGAGAAATATAGTAGGTAGGTAGGTAGGTAGATAGGTAGGGAGAGGGATAGAGAGGGGAGAAATACAGTAGGTAGGTAGATAGTTAGGTAGGTAGGTAGATAGATAGGGAGAGGGATAGAGAGGGGAGAAATACAGTAGGTAGGTAGGTAGGTAGGTAGGTAGGTAGGTAGGTAGGTAGGTAGGTAGGTAGGTAGGTAGGTAGGTAGGAAGATAGAGAGAGAGAGGGAGCTAGAAATACAGAATGTAGGTAGGTGGAGGGATAGAGAGAGAGGGAGAAATACAATAGGTAGGTAGGTAGGTAGGTAGGTAGGTAGGTAGGTAGGTAGGTAGGTAGGTAGGTAGGTGAATAGAGAGGGGAAGAATACAGTAGGTAGGTAGGTAGATAGATGGATAGAGAGGGGAGAAATACAGTAGGTAGGTAGATAGTTAGGTAGGTAGGTAGATAGATAGGGAGAGGGATAGAGAGGGGAGAAATACAGTAGGGTAGGTAGGTAGGTAGGTAGGTAGGTAGGTAGGTAGGTAGGTAGGTAGGTAGGTAGGTAGGTAGGTGGAAATATAGAGAGAGGGGGAGAAATACAGTAGGTAGGTATGTAGATAGAGGGATAGAGAGAGGAGAAATATAGTAGGTAGGTAGGTAAGTAGGTAGATAGGTAGGGAGAGGGGATAGAGAGGGGAGAAATACAGTAGGTAGGTAGGTAGGTAGGTAGGTAGGTAGGTAGGTAGGTAGGTAGGTAGGAAGATAGAGAGAGAGAGGGAGCTAGAAATACAGAATGTAGGTAGGTGGAGGGATAGAAAGAGAGGGAGAAATACAATAGGTAGGTAGGTAGGTAGGTAGGTAGGTAGGTAGGTAGGTAGGTAGGTAGGTGGAGAGGTAGAGAGAGGGGGAGAAATACAGTAGGTAGGTATGTAGGTAGATAGGTAGGGAGAGGGATAGAGAGGGGAGAAATACAGTAGGTTGGTAGGTAGGTAGGTAGGTAGTTAGGTAGGTAGGTTGAAATATAGAGAGAGGGGGAGAAATACAGTAGGTAGGTATGTAGATAGAGGGATAGAGAGAGGAGAAATATAGTAGGTAGGTAGGTAGGTAGGTAGATAGGTAGGGAGAGGGATAGAGAGGGGAGAAATACAGTAGGTAGGTAGATAGTTAGGTAGGTAGGTAGATAGATAGGGAGAGGGATAGAGAGGGGAGAAATACAGTAGGTAGGTAGGTAGGTAGGTAGGTAGGTAGGTAGGTAGGTAGGTAGGTAGGTAGGTAGGTAGGTTGGTAGGTAGGTAGGTAGGTAGGAAGATAGAGAGAGAGAGGGAGCTAGAAATACAGAATGTAGGTAGGTGGAGGGATAGAGAGAGAGGGAGAAATACAATAGGTAGGTAGGTAGGTAGGTAGGTAGGTAGGTAGGTAGGTAGGTAGGTAGGTAGGTAGGTAGGTAGGTGAATAGAGAGGGGAAGAATACAGTAGGTAGGTAGGTAGATAGATGGATAGAGAGGGGAGAAATACAGTAGGTAGGTAGATAGTTAGGTAGGTAGGTAGATAGATAGGGAGAGGGATAGAGAGGGGAGAAATACAGTAGGTAGGTAGGTAGGTAGGTAGGTAGGTAGGTAGGTAGGTAGGTAGGTAGGTAGGTAGGTAGGAAGGAAGGAAGGAAGAGAGAGGGATAGAGAGAGAGAGAAAAAGCTAGAAATACAGTAGGTAGGTAGGTGGAGGGATAGAGAGAGAGGGAGAAATACATTAGGTAGGTATGTAGATAGAGAGATAGAGAGAGGAGAAATATAGTAGGTAGGTAGGTAGGTAGGTAGGTAGGTAGGTAGGTAGGTAGGTAGGTGAATAGAGAGGGGAAGAATACAGTAGGTAGGTAGGTAGATAGGTAGGTAGGTGGAGAGGTAGAGAGGGTGAGAAATACAGTAGTTAGGTAGGTAGATAGATGGATAGAGAGGGGAGAAATACAGTACGTAGGTAGGTAGGTATGTAGGTAGGTAGGTAGGGAGAGGGATAGAGAGGGGAGAAATACAGTAGGTAGGTAGATAGTTAGGTAGGTAGGTAGATAGATAGGGAGAGGGATAGAGAGGGGAGAAATACAGTAGGTAGGTTGGTAGGTAGGTAGGTAGGTAGGTAGGTAGGTAGGTAGGTAGGTAGGTAGGTAGGAAGGAAGGAAGGAAGGAAGAGAGAGGGATGGAGAGAGAGAGAAAAAGCTAGAAATACAGTAGGTAGGTAGGTGGAGGGATAGAGAGAGAGGGAGAAATACATTAGGTAGGTAGGTATGTAGATAGAGAGATAGAGAGAGGAGAAATATAGTAGGTAGGTAGGTAGGTAGGTAGGTAGGTAGGTAGGTAGGTAGGTAGGTAGGTAGAGGGATAGAGAGAGAGGGATAAATATTGTAGGTAGGGAGGTAGGGAGGCAGGGAGGGAGAGGGATAGAGAGGGGAGAAATACAGTAGGTAGGTAGGTAGGTAGGTAGGTAGGTAGGTAGGTAGGTAGGTAGGTAGGTAGGTAGGTAGGTAGGCAGGCAGGCAGGCAGGTAGGTAGGTAGCTAGAAGGATAGAGAGAGAGGGAGAAATACAGTAGGAAGGTAGGTAGGTTGGTAGATAGGTGAATAGAGAGTGGAGAAATACAGTAGGTAGGTAGGTAGGTAGGTAGGTAGGTAGGTAGGTAGGTAGGTAGGTAGGTAGGTAGGTGGAAATATAGAGAGAGGGGGAGAAATACAGTAGGTAGGTATGTAGATAGAGGGATAGAGAGAGGAGAAATATAGTAGGTAGGTAGGTAAGTAGGTAGATAGGTAGGGAGAGGGATAGAGAGGGGAGAAATACAGTAGGTAGGTAGGTAGGTAGGTAGGTAGGTAGGTAGGTAGGTAGGAAGATAGAGAGAGAGAGGGAGCTAGAAATACAGAATGTAGGTAGGTGGAGGGATAGAGAGAGAGGGAGAAATACAATAGGTAGGTAGGTAGGTAGGTAGGTAGGTAGGTAGGTAGGTAGGTAGGTAGGTAGGTGGAGAGGTAGAGAGAGGGGGAGAAATACAGTAGGTAGGTATGTAGGTAGATAGGTAGGGAGAGGGATAGAGAGGGGAGAAATACAGTAGGTTGGTAGGTAGGTAGGTAGGTAGGTAGGTAGGTAGGTTGAAATATAGAGAGAGGGGGAGAAATACAGTAGGTAGGTATGTAGATAGAGGGATAGAGAGAGGAGAAATATAGTAGGTAGGTAGGTAGGTAGGTAGGTAGGTAGGTAGGTAGGTAGATAGGTAGGGAGAGGGATAGAGAGGGGAGAAATACAGTAGGTAGGTAGATAGTTAGGTAGGTAGGTAGATAGATAGGGAGAGGGATAGAGAGGGGAGAAATACAGTAGGTAGGTAGGTAGGTAGGTAGGTAGGTAGGTAGGTAGGTAGGTAGGTAGGTAGGTAGGTAGGAAGATAGAGAGAGAGAGGGAGCTAGAAATACAGAATGTAGGTAGGTGGAGGGATAGAGAGAGAGGGAGAAATACAATAGGTAGGTAGGTAGGTAGGTAGGTAGGTAGGTGAATAGAGAGGGGAAGAATACAGTAGGTAGGTAGGTAGATAGATGGATAGAGAGGGGAGAAATACAGTAGGTAGGTAGGTAGGTATGTAGGTAGGTAGGTAGGGAGAGGGATAGAGAGGGGAGAAATACAGTAGGTAGGTAGATAGTTAGGTAGGTAGGTAGATAGATAGGGAGAGGGATAGAGAGGGGAGAAATACAGTAGGTAGGTAGGTAGGTAGGTAGGTAGGTAGGTAGGTAGGTAGGTAGGTAGGTAGGTAGGTAGGTAGGAAGGAAGGAAGGAAGAGAGAGGGATAGAGAGAGAGAGAAAAAGCTAGAAATACAGTAGGTAGGTAGGTGGAGGGATAGAGAGAGAGGGAGAAATACATTAGGTAGGTATGTAGATAGAGAGATAGAGAGAGGAGAAATATAGTAGGTAGGTAGGTAGGTAGGTAGGTAGGTAGGTAGGTAGGTAGGTGAATAGAGAGGGGAAGAATACAGTAGGTAGGTAGGTAGATAGGTAGGTAGGTGGAGAGGTAGAGAGGGTGAGAAATACAGTAGTTAGGTAGGTAGATAGATGGATAGAGAGGGGAGAAATACAGTACGTAGGTAGGTAGGTATGTAGGTAGGTAGGTAGGGAGAGGGATAGAGAGGGGAGAAATACAGTAGGTAGGTAGATAGTTAGGTAGGTAGGTAGATAGATAGGGAGAGGGATAGAGAGGGGAGAAATACAGTAGGTAGGTTGGTAGGTAGGTAGGTAGGTAGGTAGGTAGGTAGGTTGGTAGGTAGGTAGGTAGGTAGGTAGGTAGGTAGGTAGGTAGGTAGGTAGGTAGGTAGGAAGGAAGGAAGGAAGGAAGAGAGAGGGATGGAGAGAGAGAGAAAAAGCTAGAAATACAGTAGGTAGGTAGGTGGAGGGATAGAGACAGAGGGAGAAATACATTAGGTAGGTAGGTATGTAGATAGAGAGATAGAGAGAGGAGAAATATAGTAGGTAGGTAGGTAGGTAGGTAGGTAGGTAGGTAGGTAGGTAGGTAGAGGGATAGAGAGAGAGGGATAAATATTGTAGGTAGGTAGGTAGGGAGGTAGGGAGGGAGAGGGATAGAGAGGGGAGAAATACAGTAGGTAGGTAGGTAGGTAGGTAGGTAGGTAGGTAGGTAGGTAGGTAGGTAGGTAGGTAGGTAGGTAGGCAGGCAGGTAGGTAGGTAGCTAGAAGGATAGAGAGAGAGGGAGAAATACAGTAGGAAGGTAGGTAGGTTGGTAGATAGGTGAATAGAGAGTGGAGAAATACAGTAGGTAGGTAGGTAGGTAGGTAGGTAGGTAGGTAGGTAGGTAGGTAGGTAGGTAGGAAGGTAGGTAGGTAGGTAGGAAGGTAGGTAGGTAGGTAGGTAGGTAGAGGGATAGAGAGAGGGGGGAGCTAGAAATACAGTAGCTAGTTAGGTAGGTAGGTGGAGAGACAGAGGGAGAAATGCAGTAGGTAGGTATGTAAGTAGGTAGGTAGAGGGATAGAGAGAAAGGGGGAGAAATATGGTAGGTAGGTAGGTAGGTAGGTAGGTAGGTAGGTAGGTAGGTAGGTAGGTAGGTAGGTAGGTAGGTAGGTAGGTAGGTAGGTAGGTGGAGAGGTAGAGAGAGGGGGAGAAATACAGTAGGTAGGTATGTAGGTAGATAGGTAGGGAGAGGGATAGAGATGGGAGAAATACAGTAGGTAGGTTGGTAGGTAGGTAGGTAGGTAGGTAGGTAGGTAGGTAGGTAGGTAGATAGAGGGATAGAGAGAGAGAAAAAGCTAGAAATACAGTAGGTAGGTAGGTGGAGGGATAGAGAGAGGGGGAGAAATACAGTAGGTAGGTATGTAGATAGAGGGATAGAGAGAGGAGAAATATAGTAGGTAGGTAGGTAGGTAGGTAGGTAGGTAGGTAGGTAGGTAGGTAGGTAGGTAGGTAGGTAGGTAGGTAGGTAGAGGGATAGAGAGAGAGGGATAAATATTGTAGGTAGGTAGGTAGGGAGGTAGGGAGGGAGAGGGATAGAGAGGGGAGAAATACAGTAGGTAGGTAGGTAGGTAGGTAGGTAGGTAGGTAGGTAGGTAGGCAGGCAGGTAGGTAGGTAGCTAGAAGGATAGAGAGAGAGGGATAAATACAGTAGGAAGGTAGGTAGGTTGGTAGATAGGTGAATAGAGAGGGGAGAAATACAGTAGGTAGGTAGGTAGGTAGGAAGGAAGGTAGGTAGGTAGGTAGAGGGATAGAGAGAGGGGGGAGCTAGAAATACAGTAGGTAGTTAGGTAGGTAGGTGGAGAGACAGAGGGAGAAATGCAGTAGGTAGGTATGTAAGTAGGTAGGTAGAGGGATAGAGAGAAAGGGGGAGAAATATGGTAGGTAGGTAGGTAGGTAGGTAGGTAGGTAGGTAGGTAGGTAGGTAGGTAGATAGGTAGGTAGGTAGGTAGGTAGGTGGAGAGGTAGAGAGAGGGGGAGAAATACAGTAGGTAGGTATGTAGGTAGATAGGTAGGGAGAGGGATAGAGAGGGGGAGAAATACAGTAGGTAGGTTGGTAGGTAGGTAGGTAGGTAGGTAGGTAGGTAGGTAGGTAGGTAGGTAGGTAGGTAGGTGGAGAGGTAGAGAGAGGGGGAGAAATACAGTAGGTAGGTATGTAGGTAGATAGGTAGGGAGAGGGATAGAGATGGGAGAAATACAGTAGGTAGGTTGGTAGGTAGGTAGGTAGGTAGGTAGGTAGGTAGGTAGGTAGGTAGGTAGGTAGGTAGGTAGATAGATAGAGGGATAGAGAGAGAGAAAAAGCTAGAAATACAGTAGGTAGGTAGGTGGAGGGATAGAGAGAGGGGGAGAAATACAGTAGGTAGGTATGTAGATAGAGGGATAGAGAGAGGAGAAATATAGTAGGTAGGTAGGTAAGTAGGTAGGTAGGTAGGTAGGGAGGGAGGGAGGGAGGGAGGGAGGGAGAGGGATAGAGAGGGGAGAAAAACAGTAGGTAGGTAGGTAGGTTCGTATGTAAGTAGGTAGGAAGAGAGAGGGATAGAGAGAGAGAGAGGGAATTAGAAATGCAGTAGGTAGGTAGGTAGGTAGGTAGGTAGGTAGGTAGGTAGGTAGGTAGGTAGGTAGAGGGATAGAGAGGGGAGAAATAAAATAGGTAGGCAGGTAGGCAGGCAGGCAGGTAGGTAGGTAGAGTGATAAAGAGAGGGGGAGAAATACAGTAGGTAGGAAGGTATGTAGGTAGATAGGTAGGGAGAGGGATAGAGAGGGGATAAATACAGTAGGTAGGTAGGTAGGTAGGTAGGTAGGTAGGTAGGTAGGTAGGTAGGTAGGTAGGTGAATGGAGAGGGGAGAAATACAGTAGTTAGTTAGTTAGTTAGTTAGTTAGTTAGTTAGTTAGTTAGTTAGTTAGTTAGTTAGTTAGTTAGTTAGTTAGTTAGTTAGTTAGTTAGTTAGTTAGGTAGGTAGGTTGGTAGGTAGGTAGGTAGGTAGGTGGAGAGAGAGAGAGAGGGGGAGAAATACAGTAGGTAGGTAGGTAGGTAGGTAGGTAGGTAGGTAGGTAGGGATAGGTAGAGAGAGGGGGAGAAATACAGTAGGTAGGTAGGTAGGTAGAGAGATGGATAGAGAGGGGAGAAATACAGTAGGTAGGTAAGTAGGTCTGTAGGTGGATAGGTAGGAAGAGGGATAGAGAGGAGCGAAATACAGTAGGTAGGTAGGTAGGTAGGTAGGTAGATAGGTAGGGAGAGGGACAGAGAGGGGAGAAATACAGTAGGTAGGTAGGTAGGTAGGTAGGTAGGTAGGTAGGTAGGTAGGTAGGAAGAGAGAGGGATAGAGAGAGAGGGAAAAAGCTAGAAATACAGTAGGTAGGTAGGTGGAGGGATAGAGAGAGAGGGAGAAATACATTAGGTAGGTATGTAGATAGAGGGATAGAGAGAGGAGAAATATAGTAGGTAGGTAGGTAAATAGGTAGGTAGGTAGGTAGGTAGGTAGGTAGAGGGATAGAGAGAGAGGGATGAATATTTAGGTAGGTAGGTAGGTAGGTAGGTAGGTAGGTAGGTAGGTAGGTAGGTAGGTAGGTGGGTGGAGAGATTGAGAGAGGGGGAGAAATACAGTAGGTTCGTACGTACGTAGGTAGGTAGGTAGGTAGGCAGGTAGGTAGGTAGGTAGCTAGAAGGATAGAGAAACACAGTAGGTAGGTAGGTAGGTTGGTGGATAGGTGAATAGAGAGGGGAGAAATACAGTAGGTAGGTAGGTAGGTAGGAAGGTAGGAAGATAGAGGGATAGAGACGGGGGGAGCTAGATATGCAGTAGGTAGGGAGGTGGAGGGATAGACAGAGAGGGAGAAATATAGTAGGTAGGTAGGTAGGTAGGTAGGTAGGTAGGTAGGTAGGTAGGTAGGTAGGTAGGTAGGTCGAGAGATAGAGAGAGGGGGAGAGATACAGTAGGTAGGTATGTAGATAGACGGATAGATAGAGGAGAAATATAGTAGGTAGGTAGGTGGAGAGACAGAGGGAGAAATGCAGTAGGTAGCTATGTAAGTAGGTAGGTAGAGGGATAGAGAGAGAGAGGGGAGAAATATGGTTGGTAGGTAGGTAGGTATATAGGTAGGTAGGTAGGTGAATAGAGGGCGGAGAAATACAGTAGGTAGGTAGGTAGGTAGGTAGGTAGGTAGGTAGATAGGTAGGTGGAGAGATAGAGAGAGGAGGAGAA
>JBDLLF010000063.1:132500-179185 GCA_039707465.1 Rhabdophis nuchalis
GGAGAGGGATAGAGAGGGGAGAAATACAGTAGGTAGGTAGGTAGGTAGGTAGGTAGGTAGGTGTAGGCAGGCAGGTAGGTAGGTAGCTAGAAGGATAGAGAGAGAGGGAGAAATACAGTAGGAAGGTAGGTAGGTTGGTAGATAGGTGAATAGAGAGTGGAGAAATACAAGTAGGTAGGTAGGTAGGTAGGTAGGTAGGTAGGTAGGTAGGTAGGTAGGTAGTAGGTAGGTAGGTAGTGGAAATATAGAGAGAGGGGAGAAATCAGTAGGTAGGTATGTAGATAGAGGGATAGAGAGAGGAGAAATATAGTAGGTAGGTAGGTAAGTAGGTAGATAGATAGGAGAGGGATTAGAGAGGGGAGAAATACAGTAGGTAGGTAGGTAGGTAGGTAGGTAGGTAGGTTAGGTAGGTAGGTAGGGTAGGAAGATAGAAGAGAGAGGGAGCTAGAAATACAGAATGTAGGTAGGTGGAGGGATAGAGAGAGAGGGAGAAATACAATAGGTAGGTAGGTAGGTAGGTAGGTAGGTAGGTAGGTAGGTAGGTAGGTAGGTAGGTAGGTGGAGAGGTAGAGAGAGGGGAGAAATACAGTAGGTAGGTATGTAGGTAGATAGGTAGGGAGAGGGATAGAGAGGGGAGAAATACAGTAGGTTGGTAGGTAGGTAGGTAGGTAGGTAGTTAGGTAGGTAGGTTGAAATATAGAGAGAGGGGAGAAATACAGTAGGTAGGTATGTAGATAGAGGGATAGAGAGAGGAGAAATATAGTAGGTAGGTAGGTAGGTAGGTAGATAGGTAGGGAGAGGGATAGAGAGGGGAGAAATACAGTAGGTAGGTAGATAGTTAGGTAGGTAGGTAGATAGATAGGGAGAGGGATAGAGAGGGGAGAAATACAGTAGGTAGGTAGGTAGGTAGGTAGGTAGGTAGGTAGGTAGGTAGGTAGGAAGGAAGATAGAGAGAGAGAGGGAGCTAGAAATACAGAATGTAGGTAGGTGGAGGGATAGAGAGAGAGGGAGAAATACAATAGGTAGGTAGGTAGGTAGGTAGGTAGGTAGGTGAATAGAGAGGGGAAGAATACAGTAGGTAGGTAGGTAGATAGATGGATAGAGAGGGGAGAAATACAGTAGGTAGGTAGGTAGGTATGTAGGTAGGTAGGTAGGGAGAGGGATAGAGAGGGGAGAAATACAGTAGGTAGGTAGATAGTTAGGTAGGTAGGTAGATAGATAGGGAGAGGGATAGAGAGGGGAGAAATACAGTAGGTAGGTAGGTAGGTAGGTAGGTAGGTAGGTAGGTAGGTAGGTAGGTAGGTAGGTAGGTAGGTAGGTAGGTAGGAAGGAAGAGAGAGGGATAGAGAGAGAGAGAAAAAGCTAGAAATACAGTAGGTAGGTAGGTGGAGGGATAGGAGAGAGGGAGAAATACATTAGGTAGGTATGTAGATAGAGAGATAGAGAGAGGAGAAATATAGTAGGTAGGTAGGTAGGTAGGTAGGTAGGTAGGTAGGTAGGTGAATAGAGAGGGGAAGAATACAGTAGGTAGGTAGGTAGATAGGTAGGTAGGTGGAGAGGTAGAGAGGGTGAGAAATACAGTAGTTAGGTAGGTAGATAGATGGATAGAGAGGGAGAAATACAGTACGTAGGTAGGTAGGTATGTAGGTAGGTAGGTAGGGAGAGGGATAGAGAGGGGAGAAATACAGTAGGTAGGTAGATAGTTAGGTAGGTAGGTAGATAGATAGGGAGAGGGATAGAGAGGGGAGAAATACAGTAGGTAGGTTGGTAGGTAGGTAGGTAGGTAGGTAGGTAGGTAGGTAGGTAGGTAGGTAGGTAGGTAGGTAGGTAGGTAGGTAGGTAGGTAGGTAGGTAGGTAGGTAGGTAGGTAGGTAGGAAGGAAGGAAGGAAGGAAGAGAGAGGGATGGAGAGAGAGAGAAAAAGCTAGAAATACAGTAGGTAGGTAGGTGGAGGGATAGAGAGAGAGGGAGAAATACATTAGGTAGGTAGGTATGTAGATAGAGAGATAGAGAGAGGAGAAATATAGTAGGTAGGTAGGTAGGTAGGTAGTTAGGTAGAGGGATAGAGAGAGAGGGATAAATATTGTAGGTAGGTAGGGAGGGAGGGAGGTAGGTAGGTAGGTAGGTAGGTAGGTAGGTAGGTAGGTAGGTAGGTAGGCAGGCAGGCAGGGAGGTAGGTAGCTAGAAGGATAGAGAGAGAGGGAGAAATACAGTAGGAAGGTAGGTAGGTTGGTAGATAGGTGAATAGAGAGTGGAGAAATACAGTAGGTAGGTAGGTAGGTAGGTAGGTAGGTAGGTAGGTAGGTAGGTAGGTAGGTAGGTAGGTAGGTAGGTAGGAAGGTAGGTAGGTAGGTAGGTAGGTAGGAAGGTAGGTAGGTAGGTAGGTAGGTAGGTAGAGGGATAGAGAGAGGGGGGAGCTAGAAATACAGTAGCTAGTTAGGTAGGTAGGTGGAGAGACAGAGGGAGAAATGCAGTAGGTAGGTATGTAAGTAGGTAGGTAGAGGGATAGAGAGAAAGGGGGAGAAATATGGTAGGTAGGTAGGTAGGTAGGTAGGTAGGTAGGTAGGTAGGTAGGTAGGTAGGTAGGTAGGTAGATAGGTAGGTAGGTAGGTAGGTGGAGAGGTAGAGAGAGGAGGAGAAATACAGTAGGTAGGTATGTAGGTAGATAGGTAGGGAGAGGGAGAGAGATGGGAGAAATACAGTAGGTAGGTTGGTAGGTAGGTAGGTAGGTAGGTAGGTAGGTAGGTAGATAGAGGGATAGAGAGAGAGAAAAAGCTAGAAATACAGTAGGTAGGTAGGTGGAGGGATAGAGAGAGGGGGAGAAATACAGTAGGTAGGTATGTAGATAGAGGGATAGAGAGAGGAGAAATATAGTAGGTAGGTAGGTAGGTAGGTAGGTAGGTAGGTAGGTAGGTAGGTAGGTAGAGGGATAGAGAGAGAGGGATAAATATTGTAGGTAGGTAGGTAGGGAGGTAGGGAGGGAGAGGGATAGAGAGGGGAGAAATACAGTAGGTAGGTAGGTAGGTAGGTAGGTAGGTAGGCAGGCAGGTAGGTAGGTAGCTAGAAGGACAGAGAGAGAGGGAGAAATACAGTAGGAAGGTAGGTAGGTTGGTAGATAGGTGAATAGAGAGGGGAGAAATACAGTAGGTAGGTAGGTAGGTAGGAAGGAAGGTAGGTAGGTAGGTAGAGGGATAGAGAGAGGGGGGAGCTAGAAATACAGTAGGTAGTTAGGTAGGTAGGTGGAGAGACAGAGGGAGAAATGCAGTAGGTAGGTATGTAAGTAGGTAGGTAGAGGGATAGAGAGAAAGGGGGAGAAATATGGTAGGTAGGTAGGTAGGTAGGTAGGTAGGTAGGTAGGTAGGTAGGTAGGTAGGTAGGTAGGTAGATAGGTAGGTAGGTAGGTAGGTAGGTGGAGAGGTAGAGAGAGGGGGAGAAATACAGTAGGTAGGTATGTAGGTAGATAGGTAGGGAGAGGGATAGAGAGGGGGAGAAATACAGTAGGTAGGTTGGTAGGTAGGTAGGTAGGTAGGTAGGTAGGTAGGTAGGTAGGTAGGTAGGTGGAGAGGTAGAGAGAGGGGGAGAAATACAGTAGGTAGGTATGTAGGTAGATAGGTAGGGAGAGGGATAGAGATGGGAGAAATACAATAGGTAGGTTGGTAGGTAGGTAGGTAGGTAGGTAGGTAGGTAGGTAGGTAGGTAGGTAGGTAGGTAGGTAGGTAGGTAGATAGAGGGATAGAGAGAGAGAAAAAGCTAGAAATACAGTAGGTAGGTAGGTGGAGGGATAGAGAGAGGGGGAGAAATACAGTAGGTAGGTATGTAGATAGAGGGATAGAGAGAGGAGAAATATAGTAGGTAGGTAGGTAAGTAGGTAGGTAGGGAGGGAGGGAGGGAGGGAGGGAGGGAGGGAGGGAGGGAGAGGGATAGAGAGGGGAGAAAAACAGTAGGTAGGTAGGTAGGTTCGTATGTAAGTAGGTAGGAAGAGAGAGGGATAGAGAGAGAGAGAGGGAGTTAGAAATGCAGTAGGTAGGTAGGTAGGTAGGTAGGTAGGTAGGTAGGTAGGTAGGTAGGTAGGTAGGTAGAGGGATAGAGAGGGGAGAAATAAAATAGGTAGGCAGGTAGGCAGGCAGGCAGGTAGGTAGGTAGAGTGATAAAGAGAGGGGGAGAAATACAGTAGGTAGGAAGGTATGTAGGTAGATAGGTAGGGAGAGGGATAGAGAGGGGATAAATACAGTAGGTAGGTAGGTAGGTAGGTAGGTAGGTAGGTAGGTAGGTAGGTAGGTAGGTAGGTAGGTAGGTAGGTAGGTAGGTGAATAGAGAGGGGAAGAATACAGTAGGTAGGTAGGTAGGTAGGTAGATAGATAGGTAGGTAGGGATAGGTAGAGAGAGGGGGAGAAATACAGTAGGTAGGTAGGTAGGTAGGTAGAGAGATGGATAGAGAGGGGAGAAATACAGTAGGTAGGTAAGTAGGTCTGTAGATGGATAGGTAGGAAGAGGGATAGAGAGGAGCGAAATACAGTAGGTAGGTAGGTAGGTAGGTAGATAGGTAGGGAGAGGGACAGAGAGGGGAGAAATACAGTAGGTAGGTAGGTAGGTAGGTTGGTAGGTAGGTAGGTAGGTAGGTAGGTAGGTAGGTAGGTAGGTAGGTAGGTAGGTAGGTAGATAGAGGGATAGAGAGAGAGAAAAAGCTAGAAATACAGTAGGTAGGTAGGTGGAGGGATAGAGAGAGGGGGAGAAATACAGTAGGTAGGTATGTAGATAGAGGGATAGAGAGAGGAGAAATATAGTAGGTAGGTAGGTAAGTAGGTAGGTAGGGAGGGAGGGAGGGAGGGAGGGAGGGAGGGAGGGAGGGAGGGAGAGGGATAGAGAGGGGAGAAAAACAGTAGGTAGGTAGGTAGGTTCGTATGTAAGTAGGTAGGAAGAGAGAGGGATAGAGAGAGAGAGAGGGAGTTAGAAATGCAGTAGGTAGGTAGGTAGGTAGGTAGGTAGGTAGGTAGGTAGGTAGGTAGGTAGGTAGGTAGGTAGAGGGATAGAGAGGGGAGAAATAAAATAGGTAGGCAGGTAGGCAGGCAGGCAGGTAGGTAGGTAGAGTGATAAAGAGAGGGGGAGAAATACAGTAGGTAGGAAGGTATGTAGGTAGATAGGTAGGGAGAGGGATAGAGAGGGGATAAATACAGTAGGTAGGTAGGTAGGTAGGTAGGTAGGTAGGTAGGTAGGTAGGTAGGTAGGTAGGTAGGTAGGTGAATAGAGAGGGGAAGAATACAGTAGGTAGGTAGGTAGGTAGGTAGATAGATAGGTAGGTAGGGATAGGTAGAGAGAGGGGGAGAAATACAGTAGGTAGGTAGGTAGGTAGAGAGATGGATAGAGAGGGGAGAAATACAGTAGGTAGGTAAGTAGGTCTGTAGATGGATAGGTAGGAAGAGGGATAGAGAGGAGCGAAATACAGTAGGTAGGTAGGTAGGTAGGTAGATAGGTAGGGAGAGGGACAGAGAGGGGAGAAATACAGTAGGTAGGTAGGTAGGTAGGTAGGTAGGTAGGTAGGTAGGTAGGTAGGTAGGTAGGTAGGTAGGTAGGTAGGTAGGTAGGAAGAGAGAGGGATAGAGAGAGAGGGAAAAAGC
This sequence comes from Rhabdophis nuchalis, assembly GCA_039707465.1. Taxonomy (NCBI): domain Eukaryota; kingdom Metazoa; phylum Chordata; class Lepidosauria; order Squamata; family Natricidae; genus Rhabdophis; species Rhabdophis nuchalis. The sequence goes on from JBDLLF010000063.1 coordinate 138,115, forward strand.
TAGAAATACAGTAGGTAGGTAGGTGGAGGGATAGAGAGAGAGGGAGAAATACATTAGGTAGGTATGTAGATAGAGGGATAGAGAGAGGAGAAATATAGTAGGTAGGTAGGTAAATAGGTAGGTAGGTAGGTAGGTAGGTAGGTAGGTAGAGGGATAGAGAGAGAGGGATGAATATTTAGGTAGGTAGGTAGGTAGGTAGGTAGGTAGGTAGGTAGGTAGGTGGGTGGAGAGATTGAGAGAGGGGGAGAAATACAGTAGGTACGTACGTACGTAGGTAGGTAGGTAGGTAGGCAGGTAGGTAGGTAGGTAGCTAGAAGGATAGAGAAACACAGTAGGTAGGTAGGTAGGTTGGTGGATAGGTGAATAGAGAGGGGAGAAATACAGTAGGTAGGTAGGTAGGTAGGAAGGTAGGAAGATAGAGGGATAGAGACGGGGGGAGCTAGATATGCAGTAGGTAGGGAGGTGGAGGGATAGACAGAGATGGAGAAATATAGTAGGTAGGTAGGTAGGTAGGTAGGTAGGTAGGTAGGTAGGTAGGTAGGTAGGTAGGTAGGTAGGTCGAGAGATAGAGAGAGGGGGAGAGATACAGTAGGTAGGTATGTAGATAGACGGATAGATAGAGGAGAAATATAGTAGGTAGGTAGGTGGAGAGACAGAGGGAGAAATGCAGTAGGTAGCTATGTAAGTAGGTAGGTAGAGGGATAGAGAGAGAGGGGGAGAAATATGGTTGGTAGGTAGGTAGGTAGGTATATAGGTAGGTAGGTAGGTGAATAGAGGGCGGAGAAATACAGTAGGTAGGTAGGTAGGTAGGTAGGTAGGTAGGTAGGTAGGTAGATAGGTAGGTGGAGAGATAGAGAGAGGAGGAGAAATACACTAGGTAGGTATGTATATATAGTAGGTAGGTAGGTAGGGGAGAGACAGAGGTAAGTAGGTAGGTGGTGGGATAGAGAGAGGGGGAGAAATACAATAGATAGGTAGGTAGGTAGGTAGGTAGGTAGGTAGGTAGGTAGGTAGGTAGGTAGATAGCTTGGTAGGTAGGTAGGTAGGTATGTAGGTAGAGGGATAGAGAGAGAGGGAGAAAAACAGTAGGTAGGTAGGTAGGTGGGTAGGTAGGCAGGTAGGTATGTAGGTAGGTAGGTGAATAGAGAGGGGAGAAATACAGTAGGTAGGTAGGTAGGTAGGTAGGTAGGTAGGTGGAGAGATAGAGAGAGGGGGAGAAATACAGTAGGTAGGTATGTAGATAGAGGGATAGAGGGATAGAGAGAGGAGAAATATAGTAGGTAGGTAGGTAGGTAGGTAGGTAGTTATGTATGTAGGTAGGTAGGTAGGTAGGTAGGTTGGTAGGTAGAGGGATAGAGAGGGGAGAAATACAGTAGGTAGGTAGGTAGGTTCGTATGTAAGTAGGTAGGAAGAGAGAGGGATAGAGAGAGAGGGAGGGAGCTAGAAATGCAGTAGGTAGGTAGGTAGGTAGTTAGGTAGAGGGATAGAGAGGGGAGAAATACAGTAGGTAGGAAGGTATGTAGGTAGATAGGTAGGGAGAGGGATAGAGAGGGGAGAAATACAGTAGGTAGGTAGGTAGGTAGGTAGGTAGGTAGGTAGGTAGGTAGGTAGGTAGGTAGGTAGGTAGGTAGGTAGGTACGTAGGTAGGTAGGTAGGAAGATAGAGAGAGAGAGTGAGCTAGAAATACAGAATGTAGGTAGGTGGAGGGATAGAGAGAGAGGGAGAAATACAATAGGTAGGTAGGTAGGTAGGTAGGTAGGTAGGTAGGTAGGTAGGTAGGTAGGTAGGTAGGTAGGTGAATAGAGAGGGGAAGAATACAGTAGGTAGGTAGGTAGATAGATGGATAGAGAGGGGAGAAATACAGTAGGTAGGTAGGTAGGTAGGTAGGTAGGTAGGTAGGTAGGTAGGTAGGTAGGTAGGTAGGTAGGTAGGGAGGGAGGGAGGGAGGGAGGGAGGGAGGGAGGGAGAGGGATAGAGAGGGGAGAAATACAGTAGGTAGGTAGATAGTTAGGTAGGTAGGTAGGTAGGTAGGTAGGTAGGTAGGTAGGTAGGTAGGTAGGAAGAGAGAGGGATAGAGACAGAGAGAAAAAGCTAGAAATACAGTAGGTAGGTAGGTGGAGGGATAGAGGGAGAGGGAGAAATACGTTAGGTAGGTATGTAGGTAGGTAGGTAGGGTGGGAGGGAGGGAGGGAGGGAGAGGGATAGAGAGGGGAGAAATACAGTAGGTAGGTAGGTAGGTAGGTAGGTAGGTAGGTAGGTAGGTAGGTAGGTAGGTAGGTAGGTAGGTAGGTGGAGAGATTGAGAGAGGGGGAGAAATACAGTAGGTAGGTAGGTAGGTAGGTAGGTAGGTAGGTAGGTAGGTAGGTAGGTAGGTAGGTAGGTATGCAGGCAGGCAGGCAGGTAGGTAGCTAGAAGGATAGAGAGAGAGGGAGAAATACAGTAGGTAGGTAGGTAGGTAGGTAGGTAGGTAGGTAGGTAGGTAGGTAGGTAGGTAGGTAGGTAGGATGGTTGGTAGGTAGGTAGGTAGGTAGGTAGGTAGGTAGGTAGGTAGGTAGGTAGGTAGGTAGAAAGATAGAGAGAGGGGGGAGAAATACAGTAGTTAGCTAGGCATGTAGGCAGGGAGGGAGGGAGGGAGGGAGGTAGAAGGATAGAGGGAGTGGGGAGAAATACAGTAGGTAGGTAGGCAGGTAGGCAGGCAGGCAGGGAGGGAGGGAGGTTACGTAGGTAGGTAGATAGGTAGGTAGGTAGGTAGGTAGGTAGGTAGGTAGGTAGGTAGGTAGGTAGGTAGGTAGGTAGGTCGAGGGATAGAGAGAGAGGGAGAAAAACAGTAGGTAGGTAGGTAGGTGGGTAGGTAGGCAGGCAGGTAGGTGAATAGAGAGGGGAGAAATACAGTAGGTAGGTATGTAGATAGAGGGATAGAGAGAGGATAAATATAGTAGGTAGGTAGGTAAGTAGGTAGGTAGGTAGGTAGGGAGAGGGATAGAAAGGGGAGAAATACAGTAGGTAGGTAGGTAGGTTCGTATGTAAGTAGGTAGGAAGAGAGAGGGATAGAGAGAGAGAGAGAGAGGGAGCTAGAAATGCAGTAGGTAGGTAGGTAGGTAGTTAGGTAGGTAGGTAGGTAGGTAGGTAGGTAGGTAGGTAGGTTGGTAGGTAGGTAGGTAGGTAGGTAGGTAGGTAGGTAGGTATGTAGGTAGAGGGATAGAGAGAGAGGGAGAAATACAGTAGGTAGGTAGGTAGGTAGGTAGGTAAGTAGGTAGGTAGGTAGGTAGGTAGGTAAGTAGGTAGGTAGGTAGGTAGAGGGATAGAGAGGGGAGAAATACAGTAGGTAGGTATGTAGGTTCGTATGTAAGTAGGTAGGAAGAGAGAGGGATAGAGAGAGAGGGAGGGAGCTAGAAATGCAGTAGGTAGGTAGGTAGGTAGTTAGGTAGAGGGATAGAGAGGGGAGAAATACATTAGGTAGGAAGGTATGTAGGTAGATAGGTAGGGAGAGGGATAGAGAGGGGAGAAATACAGTAGGTAGGTAGGTAGGTAGGTAGGTAGGTAGGTAGGTAGGTAGGTAGGTAGGTATGTAGGTAGAGGGATAGAGAGAGAGGGAGAAATACAGTAGGTAGGTAGGTAGGTAGGTAGGTAGGTAAGTAGGTAGGTAGGTAGGTAGGTAGGTAAGTAGGTAGGTAGGTAGGTAGAGGGATAGAGAGGGGAGAAATACAGTAGGTAGGTATGTAGGTTCGTATGTAAGTAGGTAGGAAGAGAGAGGGATAGAGAGAGAGGGAGGGAGCTAGAAATGCAGTAGGTAGGTAGGTAGGTAGTTAGGTAGAGGGATAGAGAGGGGAGAAATACATTAGGTAGGAAGGTATGTAGGTAGATAGGTAGGGAGAGGGATAGAGAGGGGAGAAATACAGTAGGTAGGTAGGTAGGTAGGTAGGTAGGTAGGTAGGTAGGTAGGTAGGTAGGTAGGTAGGTAGGTAGGTAGGTAGGTACGTAGGTACGTAGGTAGGAAGATAGAGAGAGAGAGGGAGCTAGAAATACAGAATGTATTAGAACAGTCGGATAAAAATATGCAAGCAGTGGCCAAGGGTCTGTCTGAAATTATGATTAAAATTGATAACAAAATTGAGGACCTGGCCTCAGGAGTGGAAGCCAAAGCAAAGGAAACGGATCTGAAATTTGTGGAAATGGAAGGGAACATGCGCAGGATAGACAATGAGATTATTATGATACAGTTTCGGTCCATGGAGTATGCGATCAGGCTGAGGGGGCTCAGAGAAAAGCCTAAAGAAGATTTAAGAAAAGCTTGGCCGATGCTTTAGCTAAATTATTAAGAGTTGCTCCTGATGAAATTTCTGATAAGATGGATAAAGTTTACAGAGTAAACTCACGTATAGCTTTACAAAGACAACTGCCAAGAGATGTTGTGATATATTTCACTGAGAGAAATTATAGAAATGATATTATACAGAAGTCTTTCTACTCCTCTATTCATGTAGACGAACATCGGATTAGTGTTTTTAAGGAGTTGCCACCGGCGATGCTAAAGCTCAGAAGGGATTTTGGATTTTTGGTAGTGGAGCTGAAGAAAAGAGAGATACAGTATAGGTGGGATGCACCAATGGGTGTTATATTTAGATATGATGGGGTGAGGTATCGTTTGAATACTATAGACAAGGCAAGAGAATTTTACCATGGAATACTGATGGCAACTGCAGCGCCCCCACGTACATCTACACCTACACCAGCAGATCTGGAAGCTTTGGAGCAGAGGCTATTTGAGAAAGAGACAGAAGAACAGATACTGCAGACGCAAAAAGAGAGAGAAGCCCAGGGTGCTACAGGTGGATTTCAATTGGATTCTTCTCGGCTTCTTCTAAGTTCCTCTTTGGAGGAACCGTCTAAGACACTTACTGAAATGCCACTACTTGAGCCTGTGGAACAACGTGTGACTAGATCTACGACTAGACAATTGCTGGACTCTCAGAAGCAGGGGCAGCCACAAGGACAAGGTACCAAGAGGAATAAAGGTAAAGACAAGAAGGAAATTGAAGCTGTGGGAGGAGTAGAGCCGAAGACTAGTCTGGTGGAGAGAGATCTTCAGCAAATGCTCTCAATGTTTCAGACTAGGCCAAAAGATGTTTAAACTATTATCCTGGAATGTGAATGGATTGAATTCTCCACAAAAAAGGAGAAAAATATTTAATTATTTGAAGCAATTTAATAATGATGTGGTCTGCTTTCAAGAAACTCATATCAGGCTGCAAGATCAGAAGTATTTAATGAATCCAAGATTGGGAACATTTTATGCAGCCTCTAGTTTAGTAAAGAAAAATGGTGTGGTAATATATATAAACAAAAGATTCTCAGCTAAAATCATAGAGGCGGATGACAGTGGTAGATTTATAGCAATTGAACTTGATACAGATTTTGGTCCTATCTTGTTGGTAGGAATATATGCACCTAACCAACAACAAGAAAGCTTTTACAGGATGTTTCACTTAAAAATTTTGGATTGGAATTTTAAGAGTGTTTTAATTATGGGAGACTGGAATGGTGTGATCTCTCCAAGGATAGACAAGAGAACAATGACTAAAGTCTCCACCAAATTACCACAGGGTTTTTTTGATTTTAAACATGATTTGGAATTAAAAGACGTTTGGAGGATACAACATCCAAAAGAGATGGACTTTTCCTTTTACTCAGATAGGCATAAATCTTTTTCAAGGATTGATTTTTTTTGTTAACACCGGATTTACTTCCTAAAGCTAAGAAAACTAAGATATTCCCCAGGACATTAACTGATCATAGTCCGGTGTGGTTAGAGATCGAACTAGGGAAGAGGTCAAGAAGGTCATGGAGAGTAAATGAAAACTTATTTAGATATGAAAAAAATGTTGAAGAACTTAAAAAACACATGAAGGAATTTTTCAGTTTTAACATGAATAAAGGTACCTCTATTGAAATAGTATGGGATGCGAGTAAAGCTTATATGCGGGGTTTTTTGATACATATGAATTTTAAACATAAACAAAGTAGGCAGAAAAAAAGAATGGAAATGGAAAACGAAATCAAGAAAAAGGAGCAGCTACTTATAGCAAATCCAAAAGATGAGACACTCCAGATGGCGATAAAGTTGTTGAAAGATCAATTTCAAATGCTTATATCAGAACAAACAGCAACCAACTTACAATTTGCTAAACATAACACCTTTGCTAATGCGAATAAACCTGGTAGGTGGTTGGCCTACACCTTGAGAAAAAATACGAATAATAGAATTATTGACAGAATTGAATATGGAGGGAAAACGGTATATCAACAGGACTCGATTAAAAAATCATTTGTGGATTATTACACCAAGTTATATTTACAGGATAATATAAAGAATAACTCAATAGATGACTTTTTGGAAGGAAATAGGGTTACCAAAATAAATGTGCTCCAAAAGGCAAATCTGGAACGCTTGATAACTGCAGAGGAGATTGCTTTAGCTATAAATCAACTTAAACTAGCCAAGGCTCCAGGGACTGATGGATTGACCGCAGTCTACTATAAAACTTTACAACTGGAAATGATTGAATATCTTACACAGTTATTTCGTAATATACAGCAAGGGGGTAAAATACCTTCTTCATGGGAAGCGGCTTTTATATCATTGATACCTAAGGACAAAGACGGCCCTAAGAAACCAGAGGATTACAGACCGATATCTCTTCTAAATACGGATTATAAAATATATGCTAAAGTACTTGCCAACAGATTGATGCCAGTTATCCAAGAGGTTATTCACTATGACCAAGCAGGATTTATTGAAGGGAGACATATGAAGGAGAATGTAAGACAAATTATAGATTTAATTGACTATCTTGATAAGAATAAGCAGATCTCTGCAGTGCTGGTCTTTTTGGACGCGGAGAAGGCCTTCGATCGAGTGAACTGGAACTTTCTAACCAAGACTTTGGAAAAGATGGATATGGGACCACGAATGAGACAAGCGATTGGTGCAATTTATCAGCAGCAATATGCACAACTTATTATTAATGGAAGTTTGACTACAACTTTTGAAATACAAAAAGGTACAAGACAAGGGTGCCCATTATCTCCATTGTTATTTATCTTAACCCTGGAAGTCTTGTTGAATACAATCCGGGATTCTAACACTTTAAGTGGTATAATTATTAGGCAAAAAGAATACAGAACTAGGGCATTTGCCGATGATCTGGTTGTTACCCTCTCACATCCTATGAACTCAGTAATCCAGATGAAAAATATCATAGTAGAATTGTGTCTGGGTTTAAACTGAATCAAAGTAAAACGAAAATGATGGTTAAAAATATGTCAGAGACTCAGAGAAAGTCACTTGAAAGCTTGGCAGGTTTTGAAACAGTTTCTAAAGTTAAATACTTAGGAATACAAATTGCAGAAGTAAATACAAAACTCTTTTCAAATAACTATGAAGTGTTGTGGCAACAGATACAGAAGGATCTTCAAGCTTGGAAAAAGCTACAACTATCTTTGCTTGGAAGGATTTCAGCAATTAAAATGAATATTCTACCTAGATTTATCTTTTTATTCCAGATGATACCGGTGCTTAAATCAGATAAAACCTTGTCAGAATGGCAAGCAACATTAAATAAATTTGTTTGGAAGGAGAAAAAACCGAGAGTAAAGATGAAGATTATGCAAGATACTCGTGAAAGAGGTGGCCTTAGACTCCCAAACCTTCGATTGTATTATGAAGCGGCGGCACTGACGTGTGTGGCAGACTGGTTTGGGAAAACAAAAACTGAGCTATTGAATATAGAAGGTCATGACCTTGTTTTGGGATGGCATGCATATCTGTTTTATGAAGATAAGGTGGATAAAGCGTTTAACAATCATGTTCTCCGAAGTGCCTTGATGAGAATATGGAAGAAGCACCGGCCCAATTGGGATTATAAAATACCGCTTTGTTTGGATCTTGCAGACACCATGTGGATTACAAATACTAAGTCACTCGGGGGGTGTTTATATAAAGATGTGCTTATCTTTGACGGGGTCGATTGGCAGTTGAAAACTTTGGAACAACTGTTGGATGTAGGAATTACTTTAAATTGGTTACATTACATACAGCTACAGAAGAGATGGAAAGAAGATCGTAAGGTCGGCTTTATGGATAAAGAAGTGGAGCTGATCAAGCAGATAAAAGAGACTGGCCCAAAACATGTTAAAAGAATATATAATGTACTGTTAGAAAGGGATTCAGAAAGCGAGTTGGTCAAGGACTGCATGATTAAATGGGCACAGAACTTTGATGAACCCGTTATGTTGGATACGTGGGAAAAAATATGGGTTCAGAATATTAAATTTACACAGTCACAAAGTTTAAGGGAGAATTTTTATAAAATGTTTTATAGATGGTATTTGGATCCTAAGAAATTGTCATGTATGTATCCTAATTTTCAACCAAAATGTTGGAGATGCGGGTGTTTAGATGCTACCTTTTTTCATGTATGGTGGACTTGCAATAAGGTTAAAGCTTTTTGGATAAAAATATGGTGGGTTATGCAAAATGTATTTAAGAAAAGATTACTATTCACCCCGCAAATGTTTCTACTGGGCATAAGTAAGGATTTTCTTAAAGGGGAAAAAAATTGTTTTTGTATATGGTTACAGCAGCGAGGTTGTTGATTGCTCAACATTGGAAAAAAGATTTCTTACCGACAATTGTTCAATGGATTCAAAAAGTGGCGGGGTTTGCCGAAATGGCAAAAATCTCAGCTTTTTTAAAAGATCAGAAACAGGAGAATTATACACAGGAATGGGCAAAATGGATTAATTATATACAGAATAAATATCAGACAGGGAAATACCATGTAGCCTTTAGGTAAGAATGTTTGGATTGATAGGTGAATAGATTAAATAATATCTGGGATGTTTGGAATTTTTAAAGTGGTATAGCGGAAGTCAGGGGGGTGGGATTGATTGGGAGGTGGGGGTGGGTTAGGGTGGAGGGTGGGGAAATATATGTGGATAAGTAATATAGAGATGGGAATAATGGGACATGGTTATGTTATGATGTATACATGTTGAATTAACTTAGAAGAGGGTGCTAGGGAGAGATTGATGTATTATACACTAAATTTATATCATGTCTGTCGGGTGGCGAGGGGGTATAATATTTAATATATGAATGAGAACTTTATTTTAAGATGGGGGAGGTGAGGGGTATACTTTTTGTATGTGATTTTATATTATATGTCGGGGGGGTAAAAGGGGGGGAAACTTGTCTGAATAAAACTTTTGCAATAAAAAAAAAAGAAATACAGAATGTAATAATAATAATAATAATAATAATAATAATAATAATAATAATAATAATAATAATAATAATAATAATAATAATAATAATAATAATAATAATAATAATAATTTTATATCCCGCTCTCTCTCCCCAAAGGGACTCGAGGCGGGGCACAGGCAATTAAAAATACAGATAAAACCACAGACAAAATACAAAATTAAAAATGAATTAAATTAGTCCTGCGCTAAAAACCCATAAACTAAACTAAAACTACCCCTAAAACCCCTAACCTTAGAAGAGACTACCCAAGGCCGGCCAGGCGAAAAAGATGTGTCTTTAATTTTAAACGGAAGGAGCGGAGGTCCGTAGTTGTCCTAATATCGGGGGGAAGGTCGTTCCAGAGGGCTGGGCCCGCCACAGAGAAGGCCCTTCCCCTGGGCGTCGCCCGCTGACAAAGTCTAGTGGACGGCACCCGGAGAAGTCCCTCTCTGTGGGAGCGAATCGGCCGTGAGGATGTGTGGGGCAGGATCCGATCCCGCAGATAACTAGGTCCCGAGCCATGGAGCGCTTTGAAGATGATGACTAACACCTTGAAGCGCACCCGAAAGACGACAGGTAGCCAGTGCAGCTCGCGCAAGAGCGGTGTTACGTGGGTAAACCTAGAGGTTCCCATTATTGCTCGCGCGGCTGCGTTCTGGACCAACTGAAGCCTCCGGGTGCACCTCAAGTGGAGCCCCATGTAGAGAGAGTTACAATAGTCCAGTCGGGATGTGCCACGGCTGTCACTTGATCTTCCATGGACAGCCGGGTATCCAGGAGGACACCCAAGTTGCGCGCCCCATCCACAGGGGCAAGATGTTCGCCCCCTATGGCCAGAGATGGCATCAACTGGTTGAATCGGGCAGCCGGAAACCACAGCCACTCGGTCTTGGTCGGGTTGAGCCTGAGTCCGTTACTTCCCATCCAGATCCGCACGGCTTCCAGGCACTGGCACATCACCGCTACGGCATCGTTGGGGTGGTTTGGGGTAGATATATACAGCTGAGTATCATCAGCGTAGAGATGATACTCTACCCCAAAACCACGGATGATCTCGCCCAGCGGCTTCATATATGTGTTGAACAGGAGAGGCGAGAGGACCGACCCCTGAGGCACCCCACATGTGAGGGGTCTCGAGGTCGACCTCTGCTCTCCCGTCAACACAAATTGCGATCGGCCAGAGAGGTAGGAGGAGAACCACCGTAAAACGGTGCCTCCCACCCCCAACCCCCCCAGCCGATGTAATAAGATACCATGGTCGATGGTATCGAAAGCCGCCGAGAGGTCTAATAGAACCAGGATGGAGGAACAGCCCCCATCTCTGGCCCTCCAGAGATCATCCACCAACGCGACCAATGCCGTCTCGGTGCTATGCCCGGGCCGAAAGCCGGACTGGCGCGGGTCTAGATAGTCAACTTCCTCCAGGTGACGGGGAAACTGTTGTGCCACCACACTCTCAACAACCTTCGCCAAAAAGGGAAGGTTGGAGACAGGACGATAGTTAGATAATAAAGCTGGATCCAAAGAGGGCTTCTTGAGGAGGGGTCTCACCATGGCCTCTTTTAGGGAAGCAGGCAAGGAACCCTCACTCAAGGATGCGTTGACAACCTCTTGGAGCCAGCCTCGTGTCACCTCCCAGGATGCCAGTACAAGCCAGGAGGGACACGGGTCCAGTAAACATGTGGTGGCTCGCAGTCGCCCACGAAGCCTGTCCATATCATCGGAAGCAACGGAGTCAAACTCCTCCCAAACAAGATCCGCCTCGTGGCATTCCACTGGGCCATTAATGGGGGCTAGCTCGTTCTGTATCTGAGCGATTTTCTCCTGCAGATAAGACACAAATTCCTCTGCTCTGCCCTGTAAGGGGGCTTCCCGCACCCTCTGTTGAAGGAGGGAGCGGGTCACCCTAAACAGGGCGGCAGGGCGGTTATCTGCGGATGCTATGAGAGTGGCACAATGGTGGCGTTTGGCCACTCTCAGCGCCACAATGTAAGTCCGTAAATGGGCTCTTACCTGTGTCCGGTCAGATTCAGATCGGCTAGACCTCCATCTTCTCTCTAGGCGTCTCTTGTGGCGTTTCATCACCCTCAGCTCCTCGGTAAACCAAGGAGCCAGGGTGGCTCGGCGCCACAAGAGAGGCCGCAAGGGCGCGACCCGATCCAAGGCTCCCGTGGTCGCAGTATTCCATGCGGCCACGAGGTCCTCCATCGGGGCGCGGGTCAGGGGCACAGGAAGTGGCCCAAGCGCCGCCTGGAACCCATCAGGGTCCATCAAGCGCCTGGGGCGGAACCAGATTGGTGATTCAGGTTCCGCCTCCCCGCAGAGGGGAGTAGCGGTCGGAAAGTCGAGCCGGAGAAGTGAGTGGTCTGACCATGACAAGGGCATGATGGCTATATCCCCTATACCCAGATCACTCTTCCATTGGCCAGAGACAAAGATGAGATCCAGTGTATGTCCACCCTCGTGGGTGGGGCCTTGAATTAATTGGGTCAGGTCCATGGCCCTCATGGAAGCCATGAACTCCCGAGCTACCACGGATGATTCGCCCACCGATGGCAGATTAAAGTCCCCCATGACTAAAAGTCTGGGGGTCTCAACTGCCACCGTAGCGATCACCTCCAGGAGCTCGGGCAGGGCTGCTGCTACATAGCGGGGAGCCAGGTATACAACCAGCAAGCCCAACTGCCTCCCTAGGCCCCACTTCACGCAGAGGGACTCACAACCGGTGGTCTGTGGCACAATGGTCTCTCTCGGCTCAAGACCTTCCTTTACTATGACCGCCACCCCACCACCCCTGCCTAGGGCCCGGGGCTGATGAAAAGCGCGGTAACCTGGTGGGCACATTTCAACGAGGGGAAGTCCCCCCTCGTGGCCCAACCAGGTCTCCGCAATTCCTGCCAGGTCCGGCTCCCCCTCTGACACAAGGTCATGGATGAGGGGGGCTTTGTTGACAATGGACCTGGCGTTGCAAAACATCAACCGCAGGCCCTGGCTCTGTACACACTGACCACCTAGTCTGCGGGGGTTGTGGCACTTCACCGTTTGTAACCAACGGTTCTGTGCCCTCAACCGGGAGGGTAGAACTTGTCTCCCCTCGGACCTGCCTCTCCCCACGACCTTCTGGATAGAAATGCCCTCCACCGGAGGAGCTGAAGAAAAGAGGGATACAGTACAGGTGGGATGCTCCAATGGGTGTTATATTCAGATATGAAGGGGTGCGGTATTGTTTGAATACTATAGACAAGGCAAGAGATTTTTATTATGAAATACTGAAGAAAAGTGCAACGCCCCCACGTATATCTATACCAACACTAGTAGATCTGGATGGTTCAGAGCAAGATATTGAGATGGAGCAGAAACAATTTGGAAAAGAGATGGAAGAACATACTCAGTTGGATTCCCCTGGGCTTTTTTTAAGCCCTACTCTGGAGGAAATGTCGAAGACTGCTATAGGGGGATCTGTTGGAATGCCAATACGTAAATCAGATGAGCAATGTGAAGCCAGGTCTAGCACCAGACAAATTCAGAAACCGCAGAAGCAGAGGAGGTCTCAATCTCGGCGAGTTAAGAAAGACAAAAGGATTAAAGGATGAAGCAATTAATCAATCTAGATAAAAATATACAGATCTCTGCAATGCTGGTTCTCTTGGATGTGGAAACTTTTTCAGGGTTGAAAACTGGAACCGGAGCATTTGCAGTGGATCTGGTTGTTACCCTATCACGATCTTGGAATTTTATAATCCTGATGAAAAGTCACTCGGGGGTTACCTATGTAAAGGGTTTTTTTTTTTTTTTGTTATTTATGGGGGCAGCTGCTTAAACTGGTATTACAAACAGCTATGGATGGAATGGAAGGAGACCTGAAGAGTTGGACTTATGAACATTGACGCGGAAAGGACTAATATTATGTTAGTGTTCTGGGAAAAAACTTGGGTCGAACTTTGAAATTTTCTTGCAATTTACTGTATCCTTCATGTGATAGGATCTGAAATTTTCCTATACTATTTCTGTTTCCTTGGTGAAGAGAGAAGTAACTTTGCTTTTTTCAAATATTAGAGTAATCTTTACATTTTTTTGTGTTGTTAAATGGGCAATTAAGCAAATGGAGAGGGGAAAAATAGTAAACCTTTTGAATCAGGAAGGATGTAAACTTAAGCTAGGATATATGGTTTAAGTTTTATAAGTGTTAGGTTATATGACATGGTATTTAGATTTTAAGAATTATTTTCTATGTATTTTAATGTTCAACTAAAAGGGGGTGTTTATGTTGAGTTTGTTATAAGGTTTCTAATGGATTGATTATATATAGAATAAATATCAGATTAGGAAGTATTATGTAGCTTTTAGGTAAGAATGCTTTGATTGATAGGTGAATAGAGTAAATAATATTTGGGATGCTTGGAATTATTAGAGTGGTGTATAGCGGAAGTCAGGGGGGTGGGTTTATGGGGAAAAAATATGGGTTCAGAATGTTAAATTTACGCAGGCACAGAATTTAAGGGAGAATTTTTATAAAATGTTTTATAGATGGTATTTAGATCCTAAGAAGTTATTATGTATGTACCCAAATGCCCAACCTAAATGCTGGAGATGCGGGTGTTTAGATGCTACTTTTTTTCATGTATGGTGGACTTGCAATAAGGTTAAAGCTTTTTGGATAAAAGTATGGTGGGTTATGCAAAATGTGTTTAAGAAAAGAATACAATTTACCCCGCAAATGTTTTTACTGGGTATAATCAAGGATTATACTAAAGGGGAAACAAAATTGATTTTGTATATGTATAGGGAAATACCATGTAGCCTTTAGGTAAGAATGTTTGGATTGATAGGTGAATAGATTAAATAATATTTGGGATGTTTGGAATTTTTAAAGTGGTATAGCGGAAGTCAGGGGGGTGGGATTGATTGGGAGGTAGGGGTGGGTTAGGGTGGAGGGTGGGGTAATAAGTAATATAGAGATGGGAATAAGGGGACACGGTTATGTTATGATGTGTACATGTTGAATTAATTTAGAAGAGGGTGTTAGGGAGAGATTGATGTATTATACACTAAATTTATATCATGTCTGTCGTGTGGCGAGGGGGTATAATATTGAATATCTGAATGAGAACTTTGTTTTAAGATGGGGGAGGTGAGGGGTATAATTTTTTGTATGTGATTTTATATTATATGTTGGGGGGGTAAAAAGGGGGGAAAACTTGTCTGAATAAAACTTTTGCAATAAAAAAAAAAAGAAATGCCCTCCACCGGGACGACTCGTATTCCCCCCCCTAACGGATCCTTCCGCTTCCCTCCGTCACCTGCTGGCCTGGCCCTCTCTGTCCTCGTCTGTCTCTACCTGTCTATTACCCCCCCCCCACCCTGGAACCCCCTAAAATCCGAATTAAAAATTTATTTAAAAACCCCCTTAATTTGCGCTTCGCCCACCTCTCAGGAGCAATTAGTCCATCCTCAAGGTGGGCCCGTGTTAGACAGGGGGGCCAAGCCTGCGAGAGGGGAGCCTCCCGCAGGCAAAGGAGATCACACCTAGAGTACACTGCTAAAAAACATTGAGGACACCCAACCTAGGGGACATGGGGCAAGTTCACAGATAGAGTCCCGGGCAAATAAAGTGACAAATGGTAAAAAATTGTGCAAATGGATGCAGTTCTAAAAAAGGCAGAGGGGTAAAACAGTTCAGACAGTCAGACTAAGATCTTTTGGGTGGGGGGGGATCACAGTTCAGTCTCATAGCCACCCCATCCATCTGTCTTCTTCGGCAACCCAGGCCTCAGTCCGCATTTAGTGCCGCACGACTAGATGGTCCGTCATGCGGCCTGATGTAAAATGCTGCCATGTGCTGCCACGGTTTACTCCCTCGAGTCCAAAGCACACACTTACAGATCTTCCTGGGTCAGCTTCGGCCACGATCCACCAACAACCCGGCTGCGTGGCTTCCTCCTCCTCCATCCTCTCAGTCCTCTCAATTCATACCAGTCCTTCATTCTCCCTCTTCGTTCTCCTCTCCGTCCTCCATCTCCATCTCTAGCTCACCAGTCCTTCGCCACCTCCATCTCCTCCTCCTTCTTCCACCACTTTTCTCTTTCTTCCCCTCCTCACTCCACGCTCCACGTCTCCACGCTCCTCTCATCCAGTCCTCTCCTCTCATCCAGTCTTCCTCCGACATTCTCTCACCTTCTCAGCTCCTCCAGCACCAACTCTATTCCACACAGCAGCAACGATCTCCATTCTCCATTCCACAACTCCAGCCGCACCAGCCGCTTCTACCTCCAGCCATCAGCCTCGGGTTGGGTGGGATCCGATGGAACAATGCTAGTCGGGAACGGGTTTTTTTGGCCACAGGGCCCAGCATAGGCCATGCGGCCTGATGGTCCTCCCGATCCGACATAGCCCGGCCGATCTTCCGCGTCCCGGCTTCCGCGGCCTGACTCCTACCTCCAGCCGCGCCGGGACGCTCTAGGCCGCAAAAGGCCGAAACGACCCATGCCCTACTCTTCGCCCTACCGGCACTCACAGGGCACGCACTTCATTCCTGAGCGGCCCGGAGCGGCGGCAGGGATGTCTTCTTGCCGGGCCAGCCCTCGGAGGTGACAAACGAGGGCTGGCAGCGTCCTCCCGGGTGGAAACGACCCCCGGCCCTCGGCAGCGTTTTCAAAGCGCGATCTCCATTTCGCGCATGTAGGTAGGTGGAGGGATAGAGAGAGAGGGAGAACTACAATAGGTAGGTAGGTAGGTAGGTAGGTAGGTAGGTGAATAGAGAGGGGAAGAATACAGTAGGTAGGTAGGTAGATAGATGGATAGAGAGGGGAGAAATACAGTAGGTAGGTAGGTAGGTATGTAGGTAGATAGGTAGGGAGAGGGATAGAGAGGGGAGAAATACAGTAGGTAGGTAGATAGTTAGGTAGGTAGGTAGATAGGTAGGGAGAGGGATAGAGAGGGGAGAAATACAGTAGGTAGGTAGGTAGGTAGGTAGGTAGGTAGGTAGGTAGGTAGGTAGGTAGGTAGGTAGGTAGGAAGGAAGGAAGGAAGGAAGAGAGAGGGATAGAGAGAGAGAGAGAAAGCTAGAAATACAGTAGGTAGGTAGGTGGAGGGATAGAGAGAGAGGGAGAAATATGTTAGGTAGGTATGTAGATAGAGGGATAGAGAGAGGAGAAATATAGTAGGTAGGTAGGTAAATAGGTAGGTAGGTAGGTAGGTAGGTAGAGGGATAGAGAGAGAGGGAGAAATACAGTAGGTAGGTAGGTAGGTAGGTAGGTACGTAGGTACATAGGTAGGAAGATAGAGAGAGAGAGGGAGCTAGAAATACAGAATGTAGGTAGGTGGAGGGATAGAGAGAGAGGGAGAAATACAATAGGTAGGTAGGTAGGTAGGTAGGTAGGTAGGTGAATAGAGAGGGGAAGAATACAGTAGGTAGGTAGGTAGATAGATGGATAGAGAGGGGAGAAATACAGTAGGTAGGTAGGTAGGTATGTAGGTAGATAGGTAGGGAGAGGGATAGAGAGGGGAGAAATACAGTAGGTAGGTAGATAGTTAGGTAGGTAGGTAGACAGGTAGGGAGAGGGATAGAGAGGGGAGAAATACAGTAGGTAGGTAGGTAGGTAGGTAGGTAGGTAGGTAGGTAGGTAGGTAGGAAGAGAGAGGGATAGAGAGAGAGAGAAAAAGCTAGAAATACAGTAGGTAGGTAGGTGGAGGGATAGAGAGAGAGGGAGAAATACGTTAGGTAGGTATGTAGATAGAGGGATAGAGAGAGGAGAAATATAGTAGGTAGGTAGGTAAATAGGTAGGTAGGTAGGTAGGTAGAGGGATAGAGAGGGAGGGATAAATATTGTATGTAGGTATGTAGGTAGGTAGGTAGGGTGGGAGGGCGGGAGGGAGGGAGGGAGAGGGATAGAGAGGGGAGAAATACAGTAGGTAGGTAGGTAGGTAGGTAGGTAGGTAGGTAGGTAGGTAGGTAGGTGGAGAGATTGAGAGAGGGGGAGAAATACAGTAGGTAGGTAGGTAGGTAGGTAGGTAGGTAGGTAGGTAGGTAGGTAGGTAGGTAGGTATGCAGGCAGGCAGGTAGGTAGCTAGAAGGATAGAGAGAGAGGGAGAAATACAGTAGGTAGGTAGGTAGGTAGGTAGGTAGGTAGGTAGGTAGGTAGGTAGACAGATAGAGAGAGGAGGAGAAATACATTAGGTAGGTATGTAGATAGAGGAATAGAGAGAGGAAAAATATAGGGGAGAGACAGAGGTAAGTAGTTAGGTGGAGGGATAGAGAGAGGGGGAGAAATACAATAGGTAGGTAGGTAGGTAGGTAGGTAGGTAGGTAGGTAGGTAGGTAGGTAGGTAGGCAGGTAGGATGGTAGGTAGGTAGGTAGGTAGGTAGGTAGGTAGGTAGGTACGTACGTAGAAAGATAGAGAGAGGGGGGAGAAATACAGTAGTTAGCTAGGCATGTAGGCAGGGAGGGAGGGAGGGAGGGAGGTAGAAGGATAGAGAGAGTGGGGAGAAATACAGTAGGTAGGTAGGCAGGTAGGCAGGCAGGTAGGGAGGTAGGGAGGTAGGGAGGTAGGTTACATAGGTAGGTAGATAGGTAGGTAGGTAGGTAGGTAGGTAGGTTGGTAGGTAGGTAGGTAGGTAGGTAGGTAGGTAGGTAGAGGGATAGAGAGAGAGGGAGAAAAACAGTAGGTAGGTAGGTAGGTAGGTAGGTAGGTTTGTAGGTAGGCAGGTAGGTAGGTGAATAGAGAGGGGAGAAATACAGTAGGTAGGTATGTAGATAGAGGGATAGAGAGAGGAGAAATATAGTAGGTAGGTAGGTAAGTAGGTAGGTAGGTAGGTAGGTAGGTAGGTAGGTAGGGAGAGGGATAGAAAGGGGAGAAATACAGTAGGTAGGTAGGTAGGTTCGTATGTAAGTAGGTAGGAAGAGAGAGGGATAGAGAGAGAGAGAGAGGGAGCTAGAAATGCAGTAGGTAGGTAGGTAGGTAGGTAGGTAGGTAGGTAGAGGGATAGAGAGGGGAGAAATAAAATAGGTAGGCAGGTAGGCAGGCAGGCAGGTAGGTAGGTAGAGTGATAAAGAGAGAGGGGAGAAATACAGTAGGTAGGAAGGTATGTAGGTAGATAGGTAGGGAGAGGGATAGAGAGGGGAGAAATACAGTAGGTAGGTAGGTAGGTAGGTTGGTAGGTAGGTAGGTAGGTGAATAGAGAGGGGAAGAATACAGTAGGTAGGTAGTTTAGTTTTAGTTTTAGTTTTATTTGATTTATATCCCGCCCTTCTCCAAAAGGAACTTCCGGGTTGAACTTCGGCTGTCGTGGGCAGGCTTTTATGAGCTCGCCGATCCGGCAGCCTGTAGAGGCATTTTTATAAGATCGTAAATGTCTCGGATACTCATAAATCCTCAGGAATTTATGGGAGAACTCACGCTGTCGGGTTGAGCCACTTGCGTAGCTCTCCAGAAGGTTTTTATAGCCTCTGGAGGGCAAGCAAGGAGAGCCCCCCTTCTCAGCGGCTTTAGTTCCAGGCTGCCGGACCCCTTCGCTAAGGATTTAGCGAAGCAAGACACCCGTAAACAACTCCTTAAAATACGCTCCAGGCAATCCATCAAGAAGGACTACATTCCAAGCGTTCGTACTTCAAAGGAAACTAAACGCAAGTAATTAAAGTCTGTGAACTGATCTACGACACAGCTTTTAGAACAAAGGATTCAAGATGGCGTTAATTACTAGATGAGAAACGAAAGTTAGTTGCTTTGTCTATTTACTGAATTGTGGATTTTGGTCTCTGCTTAACCCTTGGCTGATAGCGGACAGCTGGAGGCGGAAAGGGAGAGCAAATCATAAAGCCAAACATACTATTTGATTTATTGATTTATTTGGATATTCTGAAGAGTATTTTTCTTGGGAAGTTTAAAACATGGCAACGGAACAGGCTGGTGCAGTAACTACCCAGGACTTTAAAGAACTGATGAATTTCATAGCTAATGAAAGTAAAGAACTTAAAAGAGCGGTTCAGGATAAATATGATCAACTGGAAAAAAAAATGCAAGCAATGGCCAAGAGTCTGTCTGAAGTTATAATTAAAATTGATGGAAAAATTGAACAATTGGCCTCAGAGGTGGAAGCTAAAGCAAAGGAAACGGATCTGAAATTTGTGGAAATGGAGGGGAATATGTATAAATTGGACAAAGAGGTTATTATGTTACAATTTAGGTTAATGGAGAACGCGATAAGATTGAGGGGATTAATAGAAAATCCTAGAGAAGACTTAAGAAAAGTTTCTGCCGATGCTTTGGCTATATTAGTTAAAATGGATCCTGGTGAAATTTTCGCTAAGATTGATAAAATTTACAGAGCAAATTCACGTATAGCATTACAAAGGCAATTACCGAGAGATGTTGTGATATATTTTACTGAGAGAAACCTCAGAAATGATATTCTGCAGAAGTCTTCCTATTCCTCTCTTCACATAGCTGGAAATCTGATTGGTGTCTTCAAGGAGTTACCACCAATAATGTTCAAGTTTAGAAGGGATTTGGGATTTTTGGTAGTGGAGCTGAAGAAAAGAGGGATACAGTATAGGTGGGATGCTCCAATGGGTGTTATATTCAGATATGAAGGGGCGAGGTATTGTTTGAATACTATAGACAAAGCAAGAGATTTTTATTATGAAATACTGAAGAAAAGTGCAACGCCCCCACGTACATCTACACCAACATCAGCAGATCTGGATGTTTTAGAGCAAGATATTGAGATGGAGCAGAAGCAGTTTGGAAAAGAGATGGAAGAACATACTCAGTTGGATTCCCCTGGGCCTCTTTCACGTTCTACTTTGGAGGAATTGTCGAAGACTGCTATAGGGGGATCTGTTGGAATGCCAATATGTAAATCAGATGAGCAATGTGAAGCCAGGTCTAGCACCAGATGAATTCAGAAACCGCAGAAGCAGAGGAGGTCTCAATCTCGGCGAGTTAAGAAAGACAAAAGGATAAAAGGAAGAAGCAATTAGCCAACAGTTGGATGCCAGTTACTTGACTATCTAGATAAAAATATGCAGATCTCTGCAATGCTGGTTCTCTTGGATGTGGAAAAGGCTTATGACTGAAAACTGGAACAGGAGCATTTGCAGTGGATCTGGTTGTTACCCTATCACGTTTTTGGAACTTAATAATCCTGATGAAAAGTCACTCGGGGGTTGCTTATATATTTAATAATCCTGATGAAAAGTCACTCGGGGGTTGCTTATATAAAGGGTTTTTTTTGTTATTCATGGGGGCAGCTGCTTAAACTGGTATTACAAACAGCTACGGAAGGGATGGAAACAGACCTGAAGAGTTGGACTTATGAATATTGACGCGGAAAGGATTAATATCATGTTAGTGTTCTGTGAAAACTTGGGTCGAACTTTGAAAGTTAAATGCTAAATTTGTATAGATATAGAACTCAAGGGAGAATCTTTATAATATATTTTACAGATGGTATCTAGATTCGAAGAAATTATCATTATGTAGGTAACCTAATGGTTAATTAAAATGCTGGAAGGGAGAACTTAGCAGATATGGGTGTTTACTCCAACAGATTGATGCCAGTTATTTTTTTTTTTAATTGAAAAAGTTTTATTGGTTTTACATTTTTCCATAGGATGGGGTAAGGGATACAAAGAAATTTTGAGAGCATTCACGTCAAAGTCGTCGGCCCTTCCGGGACTTCAAAATACATTGATAACAATAAAAAACATTTTCCGTAACACTACAAAGTGAAAGCAAGTACATATACCTAAGTTCTCAGTTCTATGCTGTCAGTCATTTACAAAAATCCAAATACAGATATTATGCAATATTATTCAGAAAAATCAAGGCAAAGTTATTTTTTAGATCTAAGTCTCTTGGCAATTGTGTCTTCAACCTCTTCCTCCAGGCCCCCAGCGGGCGGGGCCGTGGCCCCCCCTGCCCCCCCTGAATCTTCCCCCAGGACAGAGGAGTGTTTTTTGAAAAAGGCTTCCGCCTCGGCAACTGTTTTAATCCTCACTCTTCCTCCTTCCCAGAACACCAGCATCCCTTCGGGTGTCACCCACTTGAACCAAATCCCGTGATCAAACAATGTTTTAGACAAGAAGGAAAATTTCCTTCTTGCATCTCTAATCTTTCTTGGGATCTGCTTCAAGATAGCAACCTCTTTTTGTTGGTAAATTAACGGACTTCCTCTCTGCACTTTCAGGATTTCCTCTCTGGTTGACCTTCTAACAAATTTCACATGTATCTCTCTAGGTACTTCATTTATCCTGGCATATGCTGAGTTTATTCTGTAGGCTAGGTCAATGTCCCCCCTGATCTCATCCTTAGGTTTATGTAAATAGTCTGCTATAATTGTGCTCATGAGATCAGGGAGGCATTCACCAGGTTCCTCAAAAACATTCTGAAATCTCAAAAAATATGTCATTCTTTCCATATCAATCCTAGACACATGCCCATTTATTTCCACAACCTCATTAGTAACATTTTTAATCTCTCCCTTAGCCCCCACCAGCCCCCCTTCCAATTCTTCATTCTTCTGTGTGTTTTCCAGCACTTGTTTCCGTGTGTCCAATAACTCCTTCTTAAAGTTAATATTTTCTGCCCTCTGGGCCTTAATTTCTTGTACCAAAGTTTGTATAACAGATTCAAGAGAAGCCATCCTTTGTTCTAAGCTTGCCAGTGCTGTTTCTTGTGCCATGATTAGCTGTTAAAATCAATGCCACTAAAATGGCGTTTTCTGGGTAAGGCTGATGAGGCAGATCAGGAGCCAAAAGTTCCGTTCAGGGTTGTAAAGTTGCAAAGTTCAAGAACCAAGAGAGAAACAATTTTCCAACTCAATAAGTATAATAGCGAAGGTACTCCAGAAAAGAAATCACAAATCCAAAAAGAAAAAATTCTTCATTAATAACCAGAGGAAGTCCAAATTGCAAAGAGACGCTGGGAATTTTCCAAAAGTGAAATAGTCAGTCAGGAACAAAGAGAAGCCATCTTCCACCGCCCAAGCTCAAAGCCCGAAGGAGAGAGTGGTAAAATAAATTGTTTCAGCCAGACCTAGAGACATTGTTGCAAGCAAACCGCAGATCACTTTCCCTTGCTGCAAACAGTCAGGATTAAAGATTTCCGCTTCCTCGCCGCGAGGAGCCATTTTCAAGTGCCGCTTGAGTCCGAGGGGGGGGGTTTACAAACAAACACCCCCCTCCCAGTCCTTTCAGCCCGGCTGACAGCAGAAAAAAAAGTTTTAAATCACTCACTCTCCCCCTCACAGCTGAAGCCCCGAGAAGCCTTCCGACTCATTCGATCAACTCTCTCCATGATCGCGAATGGCGCCGTCTGCCTTTGGCGAAGGGAAAACCCCCCGCAGCATGTTCTCCTTCACCTAAGCCGAGGACAAGGGTCGCTTCCCCCACCGCCGTGGGGGGGAGCGTCCCAGGCGAGCCGGCTTTACGGGAGACCCCCAAAAACGGGGCGTCTCGCCCCTGTGGGGGGGCAGAAAAAGCAACAAAACGGCGAGCGAGCACTAGGCTCGCCCGTCGCCGCTGGAGCCGGAACTTAAATAATTATTAAATTATTAATTATCTTAAATAATGCCAGTTATTTAAGAGGGGATATGTGAGGGAGAATGCAAGGCAACTCATAATTTTTAATTGTCTATCTAGATAAAAATATGTAGATCTCTGCAATGCTGGCTTTTTTGGATGTGAAAAAGGCCTACGAGTGAATGAACCGAAACTCTCTAATCAAGACTTGGGGGGGGGGGGGGGGGAATGTATATGGGATTTGGACAAGGTTTATTATTTCTAATGTTATTTATTGTAACTTTAGAAGTCTTGTTGAATATAATTTGGGATTTGAATCTCTTAAATGGCATAGCTATAAGGTAAAAGGGATATAGCACTAGAGCATTTGCAGTCGAATATCGAATATCGAATATTTATTTGTATAACCGCGTCCTCTCCCCTAGGGGACTCGGAGCGGTGTACAGGGAGGAATAAAACAGCATAAAATATATACATGAATACAATAAATACAATAAAAACAAATTAAATTTGACTATCCCTGCACTAAAATTCCCATTTAAAATTAACAATCCCTAATCCCTGGGCAGAGACTAACCTAGGCCGGCCAAGCAGAAAAAGTGAGTTTTTAATTTCTGACGGAAGGAGCGGAGGTCCATAGTTGTTCTAATGTCGGGGGGAAGGTCGTTCCAGAGGGCTGGGCCCGCCACAGAGAAGGCCCTTCCCCTGGGCGTCGCCCGCTGACAAAGTCTAGTGGACGGCACCCGGAGCAGTCCCTCTCTGTGGGAGCGAATCGGCCGGGAGGATGTATGGGGCAGAATCCGATCCCGCAGATCTGGTTGTTACGATATTGCGTTTTTGGTTTGGAATATCTGTTGGAAGAAGTTTATATTATATTTTATAGATGGTATCTACATTCTAAGAAATGATCATCATGTATGTATTGAAGTAGAAATTTGCCTGCAATTTACTGTATCCTTCCTGTGATAGGATCTGAAATCTTTCTATACCACTTCTGTTTCCTCTGTGAAAAGAGAAGTAACTTTGTTCTTTTCAAATACTAGAGTAATCTTTACATCTTTTGTGTTGCTAAGTGGGCAATCAAGCAAATGGAGAGGGGAAAATAGCAAACCTTTTGAACCAGGAAGGATGCAAATTATTATGTATGTATTTTAATGTTTAGCTAAAAGGTTAAAGGTGTGGGTGTTTATGATGGGTCTGTTATAAGGTTTCTAAGGGATTGATTATATATAGAATAAATATCAGACTAGGAAGTACTATGTAGCTTTTAGGTAAGAATATTTAGATTGATAGGTGAACAGAGTAAATAATATTTGGGATGTTTGGAATTATTAGAGTGGTGTATAGCGGAAGTCAGGGGGGTGGGTTTGAATGGGAGGTGGGGAGGGTTAGGGTGGAGGGTGGGGAAATATATATGTATGATTAATCTAGAGATGGGAATAATGGGATATGGTTTTTTTAAGAGAAATTTATATTATGTTTTATATAGGTTTAATTAACCTAGAAGATGGCGTTAATGGGATATTGATATATTAAGAGAAATTTACATTGTGTTTGCTGGGAGGCGAGGGGGTATAATATCTGAATGAGAAATTTATTCTAAGACGGGGTGAGGGGAGGGGGTATAGTATTTGTATGTGATTTATATTATATGTCGGGGGGGTAAAAAGGGGGAAAATTTGTTTGAATAAAACTTTTTCAATTAAAAAAAAACAAAAAAAAACAAAAGGAACAAGGGCGGCGCACAGGAATTTAAAATAACATACACAATAATACAAAAATAGAACTTCCGGTTCCGGCTCCAGCGGCGACGTGCGAGCCTTGGGCTCGCTCGCCGCTTTGTTGCCTTTTCTGCCCCCCCACGGGGGCGAGACACTCCGGTTACCGGAGGTCTCCCGTAGGGTCGGCTCGGAGGAGACGTTTCTCCTGACGGCGGTGGGGAGAGCGATCCCCTCCGCGACCTAGGTGAGGAGGAACATGCTGCGGGGGGTTCTCCCTTCGCCAACGGCTGTCGGCGCCATTCACTTTAATGTAGAGGGCTGAGCGGAGGAGATCGGAAGGCTCGCCGGGGCTTCAGCTGCGAGGGAGAGTGAGTTTTAAAAAGACTTTTTTTTCCTTGCTGCCAGCCAGGCTGAACGGACTGGGAGGGGGGTGTTTGTTTCCAAAAAACCCCCCTCGGACTTAAGCGGCACTTAAAAATGGCTTCTCTGGAAGAGAAAGCGGAAATCTTAAATCCGGACTGTCTCTAACAAGGGAAAGTGGTATGCGGCTACTTGCAACATTGTTTCTAGGTCTGGCTGGTTATAAAGAATTTATTTTTCTACTTTCTCCTCTGGGCTCTGAGATGGGCGGTGGAAAGTGGCTTTTCTCTGTCCCTGCCTGACTATTTTAATTATGGAAAATTCCCAGCGTCTCTTTACAAGTGGGACTCTCTCTGGATATTAATGAAGAATTTTTTTCTTGTTGGATTTGTTTTTTTTTTTTTTATTGCAAAAGTTTTATTCAGACAAATTTTCCCCCCTTTTACCCCCCCGACATATAATATAAAATCACATACAAAAAGTATACCCCTCACCTCCCCCCGTCTTAAAATAAAGTTCTCATTCAAATATTGAGTATTATACCCCCAACCAACATGATATAAATTTAGTATAAAATACATCAATCTCTCCCTGACACCCTTTCTAAATTAATTCAGCATCATAACATAACCATATCTCATTATACCCATCTCTATATTGCTTATCCACTTATATTTCCCCACCCTCCACCCTAACCCACCCCCACCTCCCAGTCAATCCCACCCCCCCTGAGTTCCGCTGTACACCACTTTAAACATTCCAAACATCCCAGATATTGTTTAATCTATTCACCTATCAATCCAAACATTCCTACCTAAAAGCTACATGATATTTCCCAGTCTGATATTTATTCTGTATATAATTAATCCATTTTGCCCATTCCTGTGTGTAGCTCTCCTGCTTCTGGTCTTTTAGGAAAGCTGAAAGTTTTGCCATTTCCGCAAACCCCGCCACTTTTTGAATCCATTGAGCAATTGTCGGTATATAATCTTTCTTCCAATGTTGAGCAATCAACAACCTAGCTGCTGTAACCATATACAAAAACAATTTTGTTTCCCCTTTACGAAAATCCTTAGTTATGCCCAATAGAAACATTTGCGGCGTAAATTCTAATCTTTTCTTAAATACGTTTTGCATAACCCACCATATTTTAATCCAAAAAGCTTTGACCTTATTGCAAGTCCACCATACATGAAAGAAAGTAGCATCTAAACACCCGCATCTCCAGCATTTAGGTTGAAAATTAGGATACATACATGATAATTTCTTAGGATCCAAATACCATCTATAAAACATTTTATAAAAATTCTCCCTTAAACTTTGTGACTGTGTAAATTTAATATTTTGAACCCATATTTTTTCCCACGTATCCAACATAACGGGTTCATCAAAATTCTGAGCCCATTTAATCATACAATCCTTGACCAACTCACTTTCTGAATCCCTTTCTAACAGTACATTATATATTCTTTTAACATGTTTTGGGCCAATCTCTTTTATCTGCTTGATCAACTCCACTTCTTTCTCCATAAAACCAATCCTGCGATCTTCTTTCCATCTCTTCTGTAACTGTGTGTAGTGTAACCAATTTAAAGTAATTCCTGCCTCCAACAGTTGTTCCAAAGTTTTCATCTGCCATTCGCCCCTATCAAAAGTAAGCACATCTTTATATAAACACCCCCCGAGTGACTTAGTATTTGTAATCCACATGGTGTCTGCAAGATCCAACCAAAGCGGTATTTTATAATCCCAGTTAGGCCGGTGCTTCCTCCAAATTCTCATCAGGGCACTTCGGAGAACATGATTGTTAAATACTTTATCCACCTTTTCTTCATAAAACAGATATGCATGCCAACCCCACACAAGATCATGACCTTCTATATTCAATAGTTCAGATTTTGTTTTCCCAAACCAATCTGCCACGCACGTCAATGCCGCCGCTTCATAATACAATCGGAGGTTTGGGAGTCTAAGGCCACCTCTTTCACGAGTATCCTGCATAATCTTCATCTTTACTCTCGGCTTTTTCTCCTTCCAAACAAATTTATTTAATGTTGCTTGCCAATCTGACAAGATTTTATCTGATTTAAGCACCGGTATCATCTGAAATAAAAAAATGAATCTAGGTAGAATATTCATTTTAATTGCTGAAATCCTTCCAAGCAGAGATAGTTGTAGCTTATTCCAAGCTTGAAGATCCTTCTGTATCTGTTGCCACAACACTTCATAATTATTTGAAAAAAGTTTTGTATTTATTTCTGCAATTTGTATTCCTAAATATTTAACTTTAGAAACTATTTCAAAACCTACCAACCTTTCAAGTGACTTCCTCTGAGTCTCTGACATATTTTTAACCATCATTTTCGTTTTGCCTTGATTCAGTTTAAACCCAGACACCACGCCAAATTCTACTATGATATTTTTCATCTGAATTACTGAGTTCATAGGATGTGAGAGGGTAACAACCAGATCATCGGCAAATGCCCTAGTTCTGTATTCTTTTTGCCTAATAATTATACCACTTAAAGTGTTAGAGTCCCGAATTATATTCAACAAGACTTCCAGGGTTAAGATAAATAACAATGGAGATAATGGGCACCCTTGTCTTGTACCTTTTTGTATTTCAAAAGTTGTAGTCAAACTTCCATTAATAATAAGTTGTGCATATTGCTGCTGATAAATTGCACCAATCGCTTGTCTCATTCGTGGTCCCATATCCATCTTTTCCAAAGTCTTGGTTAGAAAGTTCCAGTTCACTCGATCGAAGGCCTTCTCCGCGTCCAAAAAGACCAGCACTGCAGAGATCTGCTTATTCTTATCAAGATAGTCAATTAAATCTATAATTTGTCTTACATTCTCCTTCATATGTCTCCCTTCAATAAATCCTGCTTGGTCATAGTGAATAACCTCTTGGATAACTGGCATCAATCTGTTGGCAAGTACTTTAGCATATATTTTATAATCCGTATTTAGAAGAGATATCGGTCTGTAATCCTCTGGTTTCTTAGAGCCGTCTTTGTCCTTAGGTATCAATGATATAAAAGCCGCTTCCCATGAAGAAGGTATTTTACCCCCTTGCTGTATATTACAAAATAACTGTGTAAGATATTCAATCATTTCCAATTGTAAAGTTTTATAGTAGACTGCGGTCAATCCATCAGTCCCTGGAGCCTTGGCTAGTTTAAGTTGATTTATAGCTAAAGCAATCTCCTCTGCAGTTATCAAACATTCCAGATTTGCCTTTTGGAGCACATTTATTTTGGTCACCCTTTTTCCTTCCAGAAAATCATCTATTGAGTTATTCTGTATATTATCCTGTAAATATAACTTAGTGTAATAATCCACAAATGATTTTTTAATCGAGTCCTGTTGATATACCGTTTTCCCTCCATATTCAATTCTGTCAATAATTCTATTATTCGTATTTTTTCTCAAGGTGTAGGCCAACCACCTACCAGGTTTATTCGCATTAGCAAAGGTGTTATGTTTAGCAAATTGTAAGTTGGTTGCTGTTTGTTCTGATACAAGCATTTGAAATTGATCTTTCAACAACTTTATCGCCATCTGGAGTGATTCATCTTTTGGATTTACTATAAGTAGCTGCTCCTTTTTCTTGATTTCATTTTCCATTTCCATTCTTTTTTTCTGCCTGCTTTGTTTATGTTTAAAATTCATATGTATCAAAACCCCCCGCATATAAGCTTTACTCGCATCCCATACTATTTCAATAGAGGTACCTTTATTCATGTTAAAACTGAAAAATTCCTTCATGTGTTTTTTAAGTTCTTCAACATTTTTTTCATATCTAAATAAGTTTTCATTTACTCTCCATGACCTTCTTAACCTCTTCCCTAGATCGATCTCTAACCACACCGGGCTATGATCAGTTAATGTCCTGGGGAATATCTTAGTTTTCTTAGCTTTAGGAAGTAAATCCGGTGTTAACAAAAAAAAATCAATCCTTGAAAAAGATTTGTGCCTATCCGAGTAAAAAGAAAAGTCCATCTCTTTTGGGTATTGAATCCTCCAAACATCTTTTAACTCCAAATCATTTTTAAAATCAAAAAAACCCCGTGGTAGTTGGGTGGAGACTTTAGTCATTGTTCTCTTGTCTATCCTTGGAGAGATCACACCATTCCAATCTCCCATAATTAAAACACTCTTAAAATTCCAATCCAAAATTTTCAAGTGAAGCATCCTGTAAAAGCTTTCTTGTTGTTGGTTAGGTGCATATATTCCTACCAACAAGATAGGACCAAAATCTGTATCAAGTTCAATTGCTATAAATCTACCACTGTCATCCGCCTCTATAATTTTAGCTGAAAATCTTTTGTTAATATATATTACCACACCATTTTTCTTTACTAAACTGGAGGCTGCATAAAATGTTCCCAATCTTGGACTCATTAAATACTTCTGATCTTGCAGCCTGATATGAGTTTCTTAAAGGCAGACCACATCATTATTAAATTGCTTCAAATAATTAAATATTTTTCTCCTTTTTTGTGGAGAGTTCAATCCATTCACATTCCAGGATAATAGTTTAAACATCTTTAGGCCTAGTCTGAAACATTGAGAGCATTTGCTGAAGATCTCTCTCCACCAGACTAGTCTTCGGCTCTGCTCCTCCCACAGCTTCAGTTTCCTTCTTGTCTTTGCCTTGGTTCCTCTTGGTACCTTGTCCTTGTGGCTGCCCCTGCTTCTGAGTTGCCATCAGTATTCCATGGTAAAATTCTCTTGCCTTGTCTATAGTATTCAAACGATACCTCACCCCTTCATATCTGAATATAACACCCATTGGTGCGTCCCACCTAAACGGTATCTCTCTTTTCTTCAACTCCACTACCAAAAATCCAAAATCCCTTCTGAATTTTAACATTGCCGGAGGCAACTCCTTGAAGACACTAATCCGATGTTCGTCTACGTGAATAGAGGAGTAGTAAGACTTCTGTACAATATCATTTCTGTAATTTCTCTCAGTAAAATATATCACAACATCTCTTGGCAATTGTCTTTGTAAAGCTATACGTGAGTTTACTCTGTAGATTTTATCCATCTTATCAGAAATTTCATCAGGAGCAACTCTTAATAATTTAGCTAAAGCATCGGCACAAGCTTTTCTTAAATCTTCTTTAGGTTTTTCTCTGAGGCCCCTCAGCCTAATAGCACACTCCATGGAACGAAATTGTATCATAATAATCTCGTTATCAATCCTGCGCATGTTCCCTTCCATCTCCACAAATTTCAGGTCCGTTTCCTTTGCTTTGGCTTCCACACCTAGGGCCAGGTCTTCAATTTTGTTGTCAATTTTAATCATAATTTCAGACAGACCCTTAGCCACAGCTTGCATATTTTTATCTGATTGTTCAAATTTATCCTGAACCATTCTCTTAATCTCTTTATTCTCATTAGCCAAAAAGCTCATTAATTCTTTAAAATCCTGAGGAGTTACTGCACCAGCTTGTTCCGTTGCCATGTTGTTAAACTTTCCCAAAGAGAGTTCTCTTCAAAATGTCAAAATTAGACAATAAATCATGTAATGCGTTTAACTTTATAGCTCTGCTCCCCCTTCGCCTCGAACTCCAGAGGTTACACAGAGACTACAATCCACAAGTCAGTAAACAGTTAATAGTTTAGCTTTCGTTTCGTCTCATCTGATAATTAACGCCATCTTGGTTCCTTCATTCTAAAAGCTATGTCTGAAATCTACTGTTTTCTGGTGAAATCACCAAGTTTAATTACTTGCGTTTGCGATGAGATGCCAAGAAATTTCCTTTGAAGTACGAAGTATCTTGGAATGTAGATATAAAGGTAAAAGCAGTTTGCTTTGTCGTGCTAATTAGCACGAGCTCCTCACCCTCCTGGAGAAAATCGCAGCCTATGAAGGGTGGGGCCTCTCCTTACTCGCCCCTCAGAGGAAACTAACCCTCTGGGGGCTTCGCAAGTGGGCCCCTCCCTGGCAGCAAAAACTCCCTCGCAAATTCCTTGAGAACTTGGAGTTCCGAGACGCTTTGATGGTATAAAAAAACGCCTCCACGGGGGGGTGGGATGGCAGGCTTGAAAAAAACCTGCCGGCAGCAACTGCAACCGGAAGCGGAACCTCTTGTTGGATTTGTGATTCCTTTCTGGATTACCTTCGTTATTATAACTATTGAGCTGGAAAATTGTCTCTCTCTTGGTTTCTGAATTTTACAACGTTCCAACCTTGATCTGAACTTTTGGCTCCCGGCTAGTCTCACCAGCCCCACCCTGAAAACGCCATTTTGGCTGGCACTGACTTTAACAGATAATCATGGCTCAAGAAACAGCACTGGCAAGTTTAGAACAACGGCTGGCTTCTCTTGAAACTGTTATACAAACTTTGGTAAACGAAATTCAGGCCCAGAGGGCTGAAAACATCAATTTCAAGAAGGAGCTATTGGATACCAGGAACCAGGTGCTGGAAAACACACAGAAGACTGAAGAATTGCAAGGGGGGTTGGTGGGGGTTAAGGGAGAGATTAAAAATGTTACTAAAGAGGTTGGGGAAATAGATGGGCATGTGTCTAGGATTGATATGGAAAGAATGACATATTTTTTGAGATTTCAGAACGTTCTAGAGGAATCTGGTGAATGCCTCCCTGATCTTATGAGCACAATTTTAGCAGACTATTTACAAAAACCTAAAGATGAGATCAGGGGGGACATTGACCTAGCTTATAGAATTAACTCAGCATATGCCAGGATAAATGAAGTGCCTAGAGAGATACATGTGAAATTTGTTAGAAGGTCAACCAGAGAGGAAATCCTGAGGGCGCAGAGAGAGAACCCTTTAATTTACCAACACAAAAAGGTCACTATCTTGAAGCAGATTCCTAGAAAGATTCGAGAAGCAAGGAGGAATTTTTCCTTCTTGTCTAAAACATTGTTTGATCATGGGATTTGGTTCAAGTGGGTGACACCCGAAGGGATGCTGGTGTTCTGGGAAGGAGGAAGAGTGAGGATTAAAACAATTGCTGAGGCGGAAGCCTTTTTTAAAAAACATTCCTCTGCCCTGGGGGAAGATCCAGGGGGGACGGAGGGGGACACGGCCCCGCCCGCTGGGGGCCAGGGAGGAGAAAAAGAAGATACAATAGCCATGAGACTTAGATCGAAAAAATAACTTTGCCTTGATTTTTCTGAACAATTTTGCATAATATCTGGATTTTTTGTAAATGTCTGACAGCATGGAACTGAGAATTTAGGTATATGTACTTGCTTTTACCTTGTAGTGTTATGAAAAATGTTTTTTTTTGTTATCTTTTTATTGTGTATTTTGAGGTCTCGGAAGGGCAGACGACTCTGACGTGAATGCTTTCAAAATTTCTTTGTATCCCTTACCCTACCCTATAGAAAAATGTAAAACCAGCTCATCAGTTTTTTGTGTATTTTCCATTAATTTCTTCTGTACCTCCAAAAGTTCTAACTTAGAACTGACTTGGTCCTTTCTCATTTCTTTAATTTCTTTCACCAAGGTTTGAAGGGTTTCTTCCATTGCTGTTAATCTAGCATCTGTATCAGGTTTTTCAGGTAGCATCAAGGTGATTTTAGGCTGATGTGTCTGCTTTTTTGAAGCCATGGTGAATGATTTAAGTCTGTGTCAGTAAAATGGCGTCTGCTGGACAGGAGCTGGTGAGGCAGGGGACGAGCAAATTCCAATAAAACAAAGTCTTAATTTTGCCTAATTAAAGTCCAGAGAGAAACCAAATTTTTACAATCAAATAGAAGAAAAAAGGCACTTCAGTGAAAGGACCAATTAATCAATTATAATCAATCATAAGTAAAGAAAAAGAGAGGCAGTCCCATCCACAAGGGAATGTCAGCAATCATCCATAAAGAGTGTGTCTCAGGAGAACAAAGGAACGCCATCTTCCCCGCCCATCTGGAAGCCGCCGGGAGTTAACAAAGTGGAAAATTGATTCTTCATTGCCAGACTTCGATTCTAAGTATCCACAATCATTCCGGAAAGACTTTCACTCACGTTTAGAAAAGTTTGAATGCAGGTTTCTCCGCTTCCTCAAGCCTGAGGAGCAGTTTCAAAACGCCGCTTTTCTTCCGTTCCAAGGGGGGGTTTCACAAACTCCCCCCTCCATCGTTTTGTAAAACAAAAGTTGCAAGCAGAAAGAGAAAGTCACTCACAATCCACTCTGCAGCGAAGAGTCTCGGCTTTGCCTCCGACTCCAGCGATTCAGCCCTCTCACGAACCATTAAATATTCCGGTCCTCCTTCAGCGAAGGGAACCAAGCCCCCCGCAGCATGTCCTTCTACTCCTGGGTCGAAGACAAGGACCCCCCCCCCGACCGCCGTCGGGATGAGGAAATCAAGGCAAGCCGACCGTACGGCGGGAGTCCTTTAAAAGGAACTCCCTGCCCCGTTAGGGGCTGTAAAAGAAACAAAAAGGCAGACGAGTCCCAGGACTCGACCATTGCCTATGGGAAACCGGAAGGAAGTTGAAAGAGATGTGTTTTTAAACACTGGCGGAAGAGTATATAATATTTGGGATATAATATTTGTACCTGATTTATGTTTTTTTATGTTGGGGGAAAGGGGGGGGGTAAAAATGAAGGGGGAAAAATTTGTTGGTGAAAAACTTTTTCAATTAAAAAAAAAACACTGGCGGAAGAGGCGGAGGTCAGTGATGGTACGGAGTCCCGGGGGCAGGTCGTTCCACAGGGCGGGGCCCGCCAAAGAGAAGGCCCTTCCCCTGGGTGTCGCCAGTCGGCATTGTCCGGCCGACGGCACCCTGAGAAGGCCCTCTCTGTGGGACCGTATCGGTCTAAGGGATGTATGGGGCAGAAGACGGTCTCACATATAACTAGGTCCCGAGCCATGGAGCGCTTTGAAGATGGTCATCAAGACCTTGAAGAGCACCCGAAAGACCACAGGAAGCCAGGTTAGCTCGCGCAGGATCGGTGTTATATGGGAGCATCTAGAGACTCCCGTAATCACCCGCACGGCTGCGTTCTGCACTAACTGTAGCTTTTGAGTGCACCTCAAGGGAAGCCCCATGGAGAGAGAATTGCAGTAGTAGAGTCGGGATGTCAGGTAGGTAGGTAGATAGGTAGGTAGGTGGAGAGGTAGAGAGAGGGGGAGAAATACAGTAGGTAGGTAGGTAGATAGATGGATAGAGAGGGGAGAAATACAGTAGGTAGGTAGGTAGGTAGGTAGGTAGGTAGATAGGTAGGGAGAGGGATAGAGAGGGGAGAAATACAGTAGGTAGGTAGATAGTTAGGTAGGTAGGTAGGTAGGTAGATAGGTAGGGAGAGGGATAGAGAGGGGAGAAATACAGTGGGTAGGTAGGTAGGTAGGTAGGTAGGTAGGTAGGAAGAGGGAGGGATAGAGAGAGAAAGAAAGAAAAAGCTAGAAATACAGTAGGTAGGTAGGTGGAGGGATAGAGAGAGAGGGAGAAATACATTAGGTAGGTATGTAGATAGAGATCCCTCTATCTAGAGAGAGGAGAAATATAGTAGGTAGGTAGGTAAATAGGCAGGTAGGTAGGTAGGTAGGTAGGTAGGTGGAGAGATAGAGAGAGGGGGAGAAATACAGTAGGTAGGTATGAAGATAGAGGGATAGAGAGAGGAGAAATATAGTAGGTAGGTAGGTAAGTAGGTAGGTAGGTAGGTGGGTAGGTTCGTATGTAAGAAGGTAGGAAGAGAGAGGAAGAGAGAGAGAGAGGGAGCTAGAAATGCAGTAGGTAGGTAGGTAGGTAGGTAGGTAGGTAGGTAGGTAGGTAGGTAGGTAGGTAGGTAGGTAGGTAGGTAGGTAGGAATAGGGAGGGATAGAGAGAGAGAAAAAAAGCTAGAAATACAGTAGGTAGTAAGGTGGAGGGATAGAGAGAGAGGGAGAAATACATTAGGTAGGTATGTAGATAGAGGGATAGAGAGAGGAGAAATATAGTAGGTAGGTAGGTAAATAGGTAGGTAGGTAGGTAGGTAGGTAGGTAGGTAGGTAGGTAGGTAGGTAGGTAGGTCGGTCGGTCGGTCGGTCGGTCGGTAGGTAGGTAGGTAGGTAGGTGGAGAGATAGAGAGAGGGGGAGAAATACAGTAGGTAGGTATGTAGATAGAGGGATAGAGAGAGGAGAAATATAGTAGGTAGGTAAGTAGGTAGGTAGGTAGGTAGGTAGGTAGGTAGATAGGTAGGTAGGGAGAGGGATAAAGAGGGGAGAAAAACAGTAGGTAGGTAGGTAGGTAGGTAGGTAGGTAGGTAGGTAGGTAGGTAGGTAGGTAGGTAGGTAGGTAGGTAGGTTCGTATGTAAGTAGGTAGGAAGAGAGAGGGATAGAGAGAGAGAGAGGGAGCTAGAAATGCAGTAGGTAGGTAGGTAGGTAGGTAGGTAGGAATAGGGAGGGATAGAGAGAGAGAGAAAAAGCTAGAAATACAGTAGGTAGGAAGGTGGAGGGATAGAGAGAGAGGGAGAAATACATTAGGTAGGTATGTAGATAGAGGGATAGAGAGAGGAGAAATATAGTAGGTAGGTAGGTAAATAGGTAGGTAGGTCGGTAGGTCGGTAGGTAGGTCGGTAGGTCGGTAGGTAAGTAGGTAGGTAGGTAGGTAGGTAGGTAGGTAGGTAGGTAGGTAGGTAGGTAGGTGGAGAGATAGAGAGAGGGGGAGAAATACAGTAGGTAGGTATGTAGATAGAGGGATAGAGAGAGGAGAAATATAGTAGGTAGGTAAGTAGGTAGGTAGGTAGGTAGGTAGGTAGGTAGGTAGGTAGGTAGGTAGGGAGAGGGATAAAGAGGGGAGAAAAACAGTAGGTAGGTAGGTAGGTAGGTTTGTATGTAAGTAGGTAGGAAGAGAGAGGGATAGAGAGAGAGAGAGGGAGCTAGAAATGCAGTAGGTAGGTAGGTAGTTAGGTTGGTAGGTAGAGGGATAGAGAGGGGAGAAATAAAATAGGTAGGCAGGTAGGCAGGCAGGCAGGTAGGTAGGTAGAGTGATAAAGAGAGGGGGAGAAATACAGTAGGTAGGACGTTATGTAGGTAGATAGGTAGGGAGAGTGATAGAGAGGGGAGAAATACAGTAGGTAGGTAGGTAAGTATGTAGGTAGGTAGGTGAATAGAGAGGGGAAGAATACAGTAGGTAGGTAGGTAGATATATAGGTAGGTAGGTAGGTAGGTAGGAAGAGGGAGGGATAGAGAGAGAAAGAAAAAGCTAGAAATACAGTAGGTAGGTAGGTGGAGGGATAGAGAGAGGGGGAGAAATACAGTAGGTAGGTATGAAGATAGAGGGATAGAGAGGAGAAATATAGTAGGTAGGTAGGTAAGTAGGTAGGGAGGTAGGTAGGGAGAGGGATAGAGAGGGGAGAAAAACAGTAGGTAGGTAGGTAGATAGAGGGATAGAGAGAGGAGAAATATAGTAGGTAGGTAGGTAAGTAGGTAGGTAGGTAGGGAGGGAGGGAGGGAGGGAGGGAGGGAGGGAGAGGGATAGGGAGGGGAGAAAAACAGTAGGTAGGTAGGTAGGTAGGTAGGTAGGTAGGTAGGTAGGTAGGTTCGTATGTAAGTAGGTAGGAAGGGAGAGGGATAGAGAGAGAGAGAGTGAGCTAGAAATGCAGTTGGTAGGTAGGTAGTTAGGTAGGTAGGTAGGTAGAGGGATAGAGAGGGGAGAAATAAAATAGGTAGGCAGGCAGGCAGGCAGGCAGGTAGGTAGAGTGATAAAGAGAGGGGGAGAAATACAGTAGGTAGGAAGTTATGTAGGTAGATAGGTAGGGAGAGGGATAGAGAGGGGAGAAATACAGTAGGTAGGTAGGTAGGTAGGTAGGTGAATAGAGAGGGGAAGAATACATTAGGTAGGTAGGTAGATAGGTAGGTAGGTGGAGAGGTAGAGAGAGGGGGAGAAATACAGTAGGTAGGTAGGTAGGTAGGTAGGTAGGTAGGTAGGTAGGTAGGTAGATGGATGGATAGAGAGGGGAGAAAAACAGTAGGTAGGTAGGTAGACAGAGGGATAGAGAGAGGAGAAATATAGTAGGTAGGTAGGTAAGTAGGTAGGGAGGTAGGGAGGTAGGGAGGTAGGGAGGGAGGGAGAGGGATAGGGAGGGGAGAAAAACAGTAGGTAGGTAGGTAGGTTCGTATGTAAGTAGGTAGGAAGAGAGAGGGATAGAGAGAGAGAGAGTGAGCTAGAAATGCAGTAGGTAGGTAGGTAGTTAGGTAGGTAGGTAGAGGGATAGAGAGGGGAGAAATAAAATAGGTAGGCAGGCAGGCAGGAAGGCAGGTATGTAGAGTGATAAAGAGAGGGGGAGAAATACAGTAGGTAGGAAGTTATGTAGGTAGATAGGTAGGGAGAGGGATAGAGAGGGGAGAAATACAGTAGGTAGGTAGGTAGGTAGGTGAATAGAGAGGGGAAGAATACATTAGGTAGGTAGGTAGATAGGTAGGTAGGTGGAGAGGTAGAGAGAGGGGGAGAAATACAGTAGGTAGGTCGGTAGGTCGGTAGGTAGGTAGGTAGGTAGGTAGGTAGGTAGGTAGGTAGGTGGAGAGATAGAGAGAGGGGGAGAAATACAGTAGGTAGGTATGTAGATAGAGGGATAGAGAGAGGAGAAATATAGTAGGTAGGTAAGTAGGTAGGTAGGTAGGTAGGTAGATAGGTAGGTAGGGAGAGGGATAAAGAGGGGAGAAAAACAGTAGGTAGGTAGGTTCGTATGTAAGTAGGTAGGAAGAGAGAGGGATAGAGAGAGAGAGAGAGAGGGAGCTAGAAATGCAGTAGGTAGGTAGGTAGTTAGGTTGGTAGGTAGAGGGATAGAGAGGGGAGAAATAAAATAGGTAGGCAGGTAGGCAGGCAGGCAGGTAGGTAGTTAGAGTGATAAAGAGAGGGGGAGAAATACAGTAGGTAGGAAGTTATGTAGGTAGATAGGTAGGGAGAGTGATAGAGAGGGGAGAAATACAGTAGGTAGGTAGGTAGGTAAGTGTGTAGGTAGGTAGGTGAATAGAGAGGGGAAGAATACAGTAGGTAGGTAGGTAGATATATAGGTAGGTAGGTAGGTAGGTAGGTAGGTAGGTAGGTAGGTAGGTAGGAAGGAAGAGGGAGGGATAGAGAGAGAAAGAAAAAGCTAGAAACACAGTAGGTAGGTGGGTGGAGGGATAGAGAGAGGGGGAGAAATACAGTAGGTAGGTATGAAGATAGAGGGATAGAGAGAGGAGAAATATAGTAGGTAGGTAGGTAAGTAGGTAGGGAGGGAGGTAGGGAGAGGGATAGAGAGGGAGAAAAACAGTAGGTAGGTAGTTAGATAGAGGGATAGAGAGAGGAGAAATATAGTAGGTAGGTAGGTAAGTAGGTAGGGAGGTAGGGAGGTAGGGAGGTAGGTAGGGAGGGAGAGGGATAGGGAGGGGAGAAAAACAGTAGGTAGGTAGGTAGGTAGGTAGGTAGGTAGGTAGGTAGGTAGGTAGGTAGGTTCGTATGTAAGTAGGTAGGAAGAGAGAGGGATAGAGAGAGAGAGAGGGAGCTAGAAATGCAGTAGGTAGGTTAGGTAGGTAGGTAGGTAGGTAGGTAGGAATAGGGAGGGAGAGAGAGAGAGAAAAAGCTAGAAATACAGTAGGTAGGAAGGTGGAGGGATAGAGAGAGAGGGAGAAATACATTAGGTAGGTATGTAGATAGAGGGATAGAGAGAGGAGAAATATAGTAGGTAGGTAGGTAAATAGGTAGGTAGGTCGGTAGGTAGGTCGGTAGGTAGGTAGGTAGGTAGGTAGGTAGGTAGGTAGGTGGAGAGATAGAGAGAGGGGGAGAAATACAGTAGGTAGGTATGTAGATAGAGGGATAGAGAGAGGAGAAATATAGTAGGTAGGTAAGTAGGTAGGTAGGTAGGTAGGTAGGTCGGTAGGTAGATAGGTAGGTAGGGAGAGGGATAAAGAGGGGAGAAAAACAGTAGGTAGGTAGGTAGGTAGGTAGGTTCGTATGTAAGTAGGTAGGAAGAGAGAGGGATAGAGAGAGAGGGAGCTAGAAATGCAGTAGGTAGGTAGGTAGTTAGGTTGGTAGGTAGAGGGATAGAGAGGGGAGAAATAAAATAGGTAGGCAGGTAGGCAGGCAGGCAGGTAGGTAGGTAGAGTGATAAAGAGAGGGGGACAAATACAGTAGGTAGGAAGTTATGTAGGTAGATAGGTAGGGAGAGTGATAGAGAGGGGAGAAATACAGTAGGTAGGTAGGTAGGTAGGTAAGTATGTAGGTAGGTAGGTGAATAGAGAGGGGAAGAATACAGTAGGTAGGTAGGTAGATATATAGGTAGGTAGGTAGGTAGGTAGGTAGGTAGGTAGGTAGGTAGGAAGGAAGAGGGAGGGATAGAGAGAGAAAGAAAAAGCTAGAAACACAGTAGGTAGGTGGGTGGAGGGATAGAGAGAGGGGGAGAAATACAGTAGGTAGGTATGAAGATAGAGGGATAGAGAGAGGAGAAATATAGTAGGTAGGTAGGTAAGTAGGTAGGGAGGGAGGTAGGGAGAGGGATAGAGAGGGGAGAAAAACAGTAGGTAGGTAGTTAGATAGAGGGATAGAGAGAGGAGAAATATAGTAGGTAGGTAGGTAAGTAGGTAGGGAGGTAGGGAGGTAGGGAGGTAGGTAGGGAGGGAGAGGGATAGGGAGGGGAGAAAAACAGTAGGTAGGTAGGTAGGTAGGTAGGTAGGTTCGTATGTAAGTAGGTAGGAAGAGAGAGGGATAGAGAGAGAGAGAGGGAGCTAGAAATGCAGTAGGTAGGTAGGTAGGTAGGTAGGTAGGTAGGAATAGGGAGGGATAGAGAGAGAGAGAAAAAGCTAGAAATACAGTAGGTAGGAAGGTGGAGGGATAGAGAGAGAGGGAGAAATACATTAGGTAGGTATGTAGATAGAGGGATAGAGAGAGGAGAAATATAGTAGGTAGGTAGGTAAATAGGTAGGTAGGTCGGTAGGTAGGTCGGTAGGTAGGTAGGTAGGTAGGTAGGTAGGTAGGTAGGTAGGTAGGTGGAGAGATAGAGAGAGGGGGAGAAATACAGTAGGTAGGTATGTAGATAGAGGGATAGAGAGAGGAGAAATATAGTAGGTAGGTAGGTAAGTAGGTAGGTAGGTAGGGAGGGAGGGAGGGAGGGAGGGAGAGGGATAGGGAGGGGAGAAAAACAGTAGGTAGGTAGGTAGGTAGGTAGGTAGGTAGGTAGGTAGGTAGGTAGGTTCGTATGTAAGTAGGTAGGAAGAGAGAGGGATAGAGAGAGAGAGAGTGAGCTAGAAATGCAGTTGGTAGGTAGGTAGTTAGGTAGGTAGGTAGAGGGATAGAGAGGGGAGAAATAAAATAGGTAGGCAGGCAGGCAGGCAGGCAGGTAGGTAGAGTGATAAAGAGAGGGGGAGAAATACAGTAGGTAGGAAGTTATGTAGGTAGATAGGTAGGGAGAGGGATAGAGAGGGGAGAAATACAGTAGGTAGGTAGGTAGGTAGGTAGGTGAATAGAGAGGGGAAGAATACATTAGGTTAGGTAGGTAGGTAGGTAGGTAGGTAGGTAGGTAGATGGATGGATAGAGAGGGGAGAAAAACAGTAGGTAGGTAGGTAGACAGAGGGATAGAGAGAGGAGAAATATAGTAGGTAGGTAGGTAAGTAGGTAGGTAGGTAGGGAGGTAGGGAGGTAGGGAGGGAGGGAGAGGGATAGGGAGGGGAGAAAAACAGTAGGTAGGTAGGTAGGTTCGTATGTAAGTAGGTAGGAAGAGAGAGGGATAGAGAGAGAGAGAGTGAGCTAGAAATGCAGTAGGTAGGTAGGTAGTTAGGTAGGTAGGTAGAGGGATAGAGAGGGGATTAATAAAATAGGTAGGCAGGCAGGCAAGAAGGCAGGTATGTAGAGTGATAAAGAGAGGGGGAGAAATACAGTAGGTAGGAAGTTATGTAGGTAGATAGGTAGGGAGAGGGATAGAGAGGGGAGAAATACAGTAGGTAGGTAGGTAGGTAGGTGAATAGAGAGGGGAAGAATACATTAGGTAGGTAGGTAGATAGGTAGGTAGGTGGAGAGGTAGAGAGAGGGGGGAGAAATACAGTAGGTAGGTCGGTAGGTCGGTCGGTAGGTAGGTAGGTAGGTAGGTAGGTAGGTAGGTAGGTAGGTGGAGAGATAGAGAGAGGGGGAGAAATACAGTAGGTAGGTATGTAGATAGAGGGATAGAGAGAGGAGAAATATAGTAGGTAGGTAAGTAGGTAGGTAGGTAGGTAGGTAGATAGGTAGG